>JANHAO010003316.1:0-26406 GCA_026873985.1 Saraca asoca
GAGCCCTTAGATCATTTGGATGATTTCAATCAGATTAGGAGGTAGAAATAAGGGGGGGTTGGCAGTAACTACACTAACAACTAACTACAATGCAGAAACAAAAATAACAATAAATAAACCAACCAGCCCAAGAGAATTAACTAAACTTGAGATTAATGTATCCTTAATCACTAAATAATTCATTCAATTGTTGATCATATTCTATGACTTAAAATCATAACAAGAATCCTTGAAATGATTAATGAGTCTTATGTTGAACTCAACCAACAAGCAATCCATCAAAATCTCAATGCATTGCTTAGTTTTCCTATCTTCTTCCTATAGTTGATCATTAATCAATAATCATATAGTCATCCAAACCAAATGAATACATTCAATTCAGAAAACTCAATAAAAACAGAGAGGAAAGGAGAAGAAATGACTAGCAATTTGAATGCAAGTTGAAGGAACAAGATCTCAACATAAATCTTCAAGTTAACAGCCCCTTGGACTGATTACAATTTTAGCCTTCCATGGAAGGTAGAAAACTACAAAGAAAAGAAAAGAAAAACATCCTACTCTACTCTGCTAAAACTTCCTAAAAACTCGACTGAAACTTGAACTAAAAAGCCTAAACAAAAAAACTTTGCCCGAGCCAAGAGAAGCTAGCTGCAAGGTTGGTGAGTAGGCAATGATTGTTAGTGTCTGGTTGCTTGCTACTACTCTTCTTGCTTGTTCTGAGCTATTGTAGGCTGCATTCTCTAGTTTTTCACTGTCTTAATGACTTCCAGCTGGTTGAGTGTGAGCTAGTCCAAGAGATGATCCATTGGGCTCAAGTTGCATACCAATTGGGGCCTAAAAATCCAATTCTGCAGAAGCCCATTTCATCAGTATTCTATCTCTGATTTGCATCTCCATTTACACGCCCAATTTGCTGGATTCAGGTCTAGAAGTCTTCATGAAAGTTGTAGCGTTATGTCTTAACTTCCATTTGGGCTTAGTTTGACCTCATTTGGACTTGTATAGCTCCATATATTGCCTAATTAGTGTTCAGAGGTCGGGCTGCCCGAGATAGGCTGAGGCAGCATTCTAGTTTTGATTTTAACTCCAAATTCAGATAGCCAATTGTGAGATTCAGCCTTAGAGGTCTTCATGAAGTTTGTAGAGTTATGTCTTATCTTTCCAAAAAGACAAGAATAACATTAATTGGACAAGTGTAGCTCGAGTTATGACTAGAATATAGAAACTGCTCAAAATGGTTAAATTATGCAGAATTTTCCAAAATGATGCCAATTGACACTACACCATATATATACAATAACACAGCTAAAAGTAAGTCATTTTGGACTTTAAAAAGCTTAGTGAGGGGACAATTAAATGAGTGAAATATTTTGTTATCATAGAATTTTTCAAAATTTGACCTTGGTTTTAGTCAATGCATATTGTTTTCCCTGACATCCAACAAAGTCAAGTCTACCATTTAGCATTCACTACCAGATGGATTGATAACCACTTGCTTTGTTTTGATTGTACTCTCTTTACTTTTTGCTAAGTTGTATATGTAACATTTGTAAGCTACTTGTTAATCAGCTCACATTTCTCTTATTCCATTTGTAGTATGGAATTTCATCAATAAATATGGAGTAGAGACGATGGCTCTTATTTGATTTAAAAATGATTGATTGAGGATTGCATTACAAGCACTGTTCGATGTGGCCACAACCAAGAAGTTCACATCAAGGTTCTTTGTTAGTGAACGAGTGCCCCAAAGTTACCTATAGAGTAACCATTCCTTCAACTTGCACATGTCCTCCTGTAAAACTAATCAAAACACTTTTATAAGATTTATGTAGGCTCTTTGGAATGTTAAGAGAGTTAGCAGTATGTAAATATAGAATATCAGTGGAGCTTCTTTGAGTAACAAGCATTCGCTTGACTATGAAATTGTAGATCAACATCGAGATCACCATTGGGTTGTATGATTTGATTAATGTTGCCAAAATCTCTTCTTGTGGAGTAGATAGGTTCATAGCACTCTCCTTTTCCTCCCCTCGACAGCCATCACGGACTGAAAATGCCTTTTTTTTTTACATTTTTGGAAGTTCCTCCTCCAGTAAAACCTCATGCAATCGTTTCAACTATCCTAGAAATTGGAGACTCAACCTATATCTACTTTCTTTCCACTAGACTGTGTCATAGTGAGCGATCATGCTCCCTCACATTTTCTCCTTCTTGGTCATCTTAACTTCATTGAAACTTCTTGTACTTGGAAAGGTAACCTTTTTGTACTAATGCCTCAATCTAATCCTTCAATGTGACATAATCATTAGTTTGATAACCAGAATCATGGTGAAATTTGAATACTTAGACTTGTCTTTTGAGGAAATTTTCTTTACTTTTGTGACAAGAACTTTATTAACTCCACCGTCTGGACATCTTGGACAATATGACTTATCAAAGCATTCAATAACTCATAATTTATACATCATCCATGTGGTGGTATTCATTCACGTTCACATCCATTGTCCTTGGATTGCATGCCTTCTGCCTAACTTCATTTGACCTGTGTCTAAGTGAGTTCCACCCTTTCAACATTTATAGATTTTTTTGGTTGAGCCAAAAGTTTTGAAAGAGACAATGCGTGGTGCTTTGCCAAATGCAAAAAATAAGTGCCTTGTTTTGAAACTAGAGCTAATCTGATGCACTGCTACTTTTTCATTGAGGTCTTTGATTACTAGAGCCAAAGCATTGAAATGAGCAAGATACTTTTTCAATGTCTTGTGTCATCCTTGCTAAAAGTTAATTAAAGTGGCTGACATTTTTTTAGGAGCTTGACTAGTCATAAAGTAAGTAGAAAACATCTCAGCCAATTGCTGAAAACTATCGATTGACTAATGAGGTAGCATCATAAACCATCTAAACTAAATTTTTTTTAGAGTGGTGGAGAAGGCACAACATATAATTATATTCGAGGCTCTAGGTAATAGCTAAGACACCCAAAATACATCTAATTGCTCTTATAGATTCATAGTTCTATTGTAGGACTTGATGTGAGTTAGTAGTTTAAAATGGTTGGGTAGTAGAGCGACCATCACTACCAGAGAGAATGGATGACTATCTTCATGACAAAAGGAAGGTTGTCTCAAACTTTAGGTAAGATCAATGGTTGGGTCTAGCAGATTATATGGCTCATGAGTATGATTAGTCGGGTTATGTTGATAATGACGAAGGTCGTTTGGGCTTAATGGAACTGTATTGGTGATTTGTGGGAATTATGTTTGTTGATTGTGGTTCTAAAGGTTTTGTGTTTGAAAATGTTGTGTTGGGAAAAATTGTTTAAGACATCAAGTATGCTGATTAAAAGCATCAAATATGCATAATGAAATTTTAAAATCTTTTCTGGACCCAGATTATGTTGTTTACAAATTAATTCATAAAGCAAGGAATAATTTAAAGTAATAATTTAAATTACACTTTCCAGGAGAGTTGTTCTTGGAATTCTTGATCTCTAAATTTGAATTTGATCTCAAAGCAATTCTATGAGCTCTCCAACAAGCCTCACGATTAAGTTTTTCGGATTGTCTTGGGTAACTCTTTTAGATTTGATCTCCAATACCAATGGTAATTCACACAAACCAATTTGATTCAAATTTTCCACCAAGTTCATGTAACATGTAGAGTAGGAAAATCAACTACTCAGATTGAAAGGTGCTCGCTTTCCAATGAATCACAAATTTACTATAGTAGGGTTGGTGTTTGGATGCAAAGAGAAAAAAAAAAGTGAGATTAGATAGATAAAGTTAGTGCATAACATATGTGCTAAGGTTGTTGTTCGTATGTCAAGGGTTGGTGTTATGGGCATTTCCTTGTACCGTACAAAATGGGCTAGCAAATGCCTAAAAGGAGATAGGTCCAGATGGAGAAAGCCCAACTCACTTGAAGGCTGAGATTGCAAAGCACAAGCCCTAGATCACCAGTCGTGAGCCTAGAGCTCATAACACAAAATGAGGCCAAGGCAAAAGCCTTAGCTTGCTAGAGATGAGCCCTAGCTTGCACAGTCGACAAGTTATCTTGGGTGAGCTCAAGATCATTGAACACAAACTCAATATCAAAGGTCAGCAACGACCTAAGACAAGGGTTCTAACTCACAGGACGAAGTGCATCACCTAGCTAGAAGCCCACTGAGGTTAAACTCGAGGCAGATGTCCATTCACAGACCTAATTTATGGGGCCAGTCTATAAGAGGTAGCTAATAGGGGCCCACTCACAGAAAGCATTATGCAGAAGCTGATTTACAAAATACTTGTCAAATATATTTATTATTTGATGTAACAGATTTACAACTTAGTAAATTACACTTGTAACCTCCTAACCTCTATAAATAGGAGGGGAGAGATCATTATAAGGGAGGGGTGAAAAATACATACTATAACTTTGCTAAATTTTCCATGAATTAAAATGATACTGTGGATACAGGGACTAATACTATATGGTTTTAACCAAATCACATTAAAAAGCTTTTGGTATTGACCTGGTTCTTCCTCTTTCTCCTTACTTTAGTTGTTTCCCTACATTTCTATGACTAGAACGCAGCTTAGGGATACAAGAATTACTCTTATTGATAGAGATTTGGGGATTTGGGGCTTACCAAATTTCACCATCAATATTTTGGCACTAAAAGGAGGGCCCCCAACTACATCTCTCTTTGGTCTACTCTTTAGTTGCAATGGCAAAAGGGAGAACCACTAGGAGCATTGGTGTTGCCACTAGCCAACCTCAGGATCATATAGAGTAGCAAAGGTTATCATTAGAGGGCTTTGCTTTCCCTGCTACGGGTGCTTTTGCTGCCCCTACAACAGATGTTGTCACCAATATAGCACCATTAACCCTTCACCAGCCTATTGCTCCTAAGACTAGTAGAGTTCAAGTATGGCACTAGTGTCAAGGAGTGCTTGAAAGTATGATGAAGGGGTTAGCTGATGTAGTTAGAGCGTTGGCTCATGCATAGACCTAGGGTATACAAAAACAAGTTGAGGTTGCAGTGCTTGGAGAAGGGCTTCAGTAGCCAAAAGCGTAACAAGAGAAGCCCCTCAGGGGGAAACATCTGTGAGTTGGGTTTGTTCATTCGTATGATTCATAATCAAGGTTAGAGGTCTATCGAGCTAGCAACAATGATGATAGAGACAATCAGTGATATGAGAACTCGTGTCAAGAGGAAGATGCTCATATGACCCATCATGAATGTAGGTCAAACCATCATTCTCACGATCAGGGGGTGATAGGAGTTATCAAACCACTAGCCGTCGATCCTAAAACTCAAGACCCTATGATTGAAAAGCTGCTTTGGAGGGTGCAGCAACTCGAAAAGTGACCCGTAGCTCAGGACCAACAAGATTGTTATGAGAAAAGGACCCCATTTGCTAAGGAGATCCAAACCGAGCCTCTTCCTCACAAATTTAAGGTCCCCAATATCTCACAATACAATGGGAATAATGACTCATATGACCACTTGGATGCATTTAATGTCCATATGGATCTCCAGACAACTAGCTTAGTAGTCAAATGTCATGTCTTCTCAGCTAGCCTTGGGAAAATACCATGGGCATGGCTCAAGAATCTTCTAGCTTGCATAGCTGGGAAGAGTGCCAAACGAGATTCCTCAGTCAATACAAGGCATTGAGAAGGTAGCTCGCACTGACTTGTCATCTCACAACAATATTCCAATGGAGAGACGAGTCACTAAAAGATTACATCACTAGGTTTAGATGCGAAGTCAATAATATAGAAAGTCCTTCAGATGAAAGTATCCTCACAGTGATCTCGATTAGATTTCGTAAGGATGGGAAATTGTACAAGGAGATATACAAGTTCTTAGTAAAGGACTTGGGTGAATTTTATGAGCGAGCTGCTAAGGAAATTAGGTGGGAAGAGACCTTTGGTCCAAAGAAGTCCAGACATGAGGATAAGGTAAATGGCTCTGATCAGAGGAGTAAGGATCAAAATGCCTAAGACGACTACGATAGCCGACCTGTAAAGAAGTCCAAAAGCAAATGACCTTAGCACCAAGGTTTCCATGACAGCTATAGCACTCTATCAGATACTCAAGATCACATCTTCACAACTAAGAGGAACAAAGTAGACTTTGAGACCCCTAATCCTATCAGAAGTCCCCGTTGGAAGAATGACACAAACAAATTCTGTGCCTACCACAATGAGGTCGGGCATGATACATCAAGCTACTTGGCACTCAAAGATGCAATTGAAGATTTGATCAATAGAAATCGCCTATAAGACTATGTGGTGCAATTTTTTGGACAGAGATCTTAGTAGCCCTAGCGGCCACAACAATAGCAGCCTTAATACTTTTGGATCTTCTTTTTTTTAATATATGTTATTTTGATGTAAATGATGCATCCCAAATTAGTCTTAGAATTCTAATGTTATGTAATTTCTAAATAAATTTTCAAGAAAGCCTGAAGTCATATTTAAATTTGGTAATCTCACATTGTGTATTATTCTTTCTGAAGCTCAAAAAGTAGGAAGTGGATTTTTCGCTTAATATGAATGGAGCTGAGACTTCCCGAGCATTGGGATGCTATACTCCTTCTCACTCCCCTAAAATGGAAGCGATCTCACCCATTTTTCATCCGGAAGCAAGTTATTCTTAAAGTTGAGGGAGTCAAGTGGTCTACTAAGTAGCGAGATTGTAGTGGCGCAACTCTCTTGGCACGAGATCGCCAAACCTTCAATGACACCAGGTCACCACCTTGCATGTATACGACTAATTTTCTAAGGCACCGTATGCATGCAATCTTATATCCAATGTGCATATGACCAACTTTCTAAGGCACCATATGCACATAACCTATAGTATGTGTACGACTAATTTTCTAAGGCAACATGTGCATGCAATCTCATATCCAACATGCATATGACCAATTTTCTATATGCACACGACCTCTAGCATACATATGACCAACTTTCTTAGGCATCATATGTGTGCAGCTACTTGCCAGTTTTTGAGCTAAGGTCCCCTGGAGCTCATTCCAGTATATCACTAGCTTTCCAATTGAGGTGCAACTCTCATGCAACTTATCGCTCGCAGTGTTGATGAGACCTATCGCTTGCAGCTCTCATGAGACCTATCGCTCACAGCTCTCATGAGACTTATTGCTCACAGCTCTCTGCAACCTACTGCTCACAGCTCTCATATAGCCTGTTTGATGTGCTAGCCAAGGTGCACCTAGTCACCTACTGAGTACTTGGACTCGTACTAGTTAAAACATAATCTAAGCATTCAACTTATTCTAATCAAGGCATAGTTCTTATACGACTTGCCACATTTTCATACAATTTCTTAGCCATTTGGCATGACATGTATCGCTTGTAGTCATGATTTTCTGGTTATAGCCAACTTATATAAGTTCATATATTTTCCTCAATATTTCATTCCATTATCTATCATATCTCGTTCACAAAGGTCGCTTGACTTATCAGCTATTCTTTTTTACTTGATAATTATTGAGTTGTGATTTGTAGGGATTTATCCATAATGGCCTATGCATAACTTTCTATAAAGCATCCAGCGTGATGCGTTTCGAAAGGCAAGGTAAAATGGAAAGGTTCATTCAATGGCCTTTTCAACAAGGTGAATTCAAACAAAGTTCGGGATTGAATGCAAAGTACAAAGTTACAAGATTGTATCTTAAGAAGCCTGATCCTTGGAAGTTGAGCTTGTATAGGGGGAGGGATCGACATATAGGGCTGGTAGGCTGTCCCTCATCTGATTACCAAGGGTTTCCATGACCTGTGGGTCACTCCCTCCTTGAATGGCACCTTCGATAGGGAAGGCTGCACTTGTGGGCTTCACACTTTTACTGGAAGAAGTAGCCTTCACAGTTTTCCTCTCAAAGCCCTTTGTTGCCTTAAAAGCATCCTCCCTAAAAAAGGAAAAGTCCATATTCAGGTGCCGCTCCCATAAAATGTATAAGAAAGAGGAAGATGTATCAAATTCCACTTTCCCTGCTACCTTTGCAATCAGCTCAGCGGTCTTAACCTTAACCCGAGTGGCCTTCTCTTATTTTAGTGTAACTTCCTTCTTGGCCCCCTTAAGTTCCTTCTCAACAGTCTTAGCCCATCAAGCTATAACTTCTGCTCATTGTATCGATGCATCAACACCCCAAAGTGTCACATCCAGGTTATATTTTACTTTTGATGGCTCATTTATCGCTTTGTCAAGTTTGGTTGTGATAGCCTCATGACTTGCCACCTCACAAGAACGAGCTTCCTTAGCCTCCTTTTGAGTGACCTCAGCATTTATCGCTCTATTCTCCAACTCTAGTGCCTTAGCGGTCACAATAGCCAGGTCACTCTCGAGCTTGGCATTCTTCTCCTCCCAAGCCTGGAGCATTTCCACCATCTTTATTATTCCCAACACACCCTGAGAAGTTCAATAGGTCAAATCAGATTATGAAGGAGTAAAAGAGTCAAGATAAAAAGGGTGTTACTTACCAACAGATTATGAAGAGCGGCATAGTGCATCATCCCTTCACCTGAGACTTCCTCTGCTTCTAACACTTAGGGGCTAGTGTGGGGTCCTAAGATCACCCTCACATTCCTCTGGAGAAAGTCAAATATTTTTGTGTATTTGGGCCAAGACCCAATGGAAGCTCCTCGGCTGTAACTTTACGAGCCACCCATTTCGAGGAGGTGGTGACCCTCTTCCCCTTATTCACTTTTCATTTCTTAGTTGGGGCTCAAATGGGGTCATGACCTTGACCACCTCGGTCGCCTCAAGAAGTGAAGTGGGGGCTAGTTCTTGTGAAGGCATCTCAGTAAATGTAGGAAGAGATTAATTTGTAGCAGCGGGAGTTGCAACAACATTGAGACTTGACGAGGTCACAACAACTTCGAGATCTTCAGGCTCATTAGGAGGTGGCCTTTGAAGGATGAATTTCACCATGATCTTGTAGTCTTCAAAATGTGTTGGGCTGATTTCTCTAACTCTGAGAGCTCCAATCTCTCTCGTGAGCTCGGTGTCCAATGCAGGAGCAAGCTAATAAGAATGAAGAAGATCTTCGTAGAATTTTAGATCATTTTTCAGGACGCTTGTGGTAGCAAATTAGTAAAGTACCTCAGCCTTTTTTACCTTTAATGTTGGCTTCTCATTGCTAGCTCCAACTGCAAAAAATGAGACTAAACGTTAGAAACGATAATATGAATTCATGATAACTTACTTGACCTCAGCTTGCTTACTAAGTGTTAGAACAAAACTAAAGTTGTGAAGAGGATGCAAGGATGGGCATGAAACATAAAACTAATAAGTCTTGTAGTTCTCTACATTCGATTTGCCCTTGACATCCCCCTGAGGTAAAATCTTTTTGTAATTGGTTTGGTAAGCCAAAAGGTAATAGATCCCATCCAAATAACCTGTACTCCTAATACTATAAAGGTGGCATAAAACTCTTGTAGATGGAGGTGAAAGGTTATCTCTCAAATACATAAGAGCAAGAAAAGTGAGTTGGGAGTAGGAATTTAGGGTCAGTTGAAAGAGGCAGAGCTTCAATCTATTCGGCAAATTGATGATGTATGTATGAACTGGGAATCTAAGCCCAGTAGTGAGATGCTGGATGCTAATGGCAGTGAATCCTCGAGGAGGATAGGTTGCGTGGTCACCAGGAGAAGATGCCATAAGACGGCAACCCTTAGGGAAGTGGTAATGTTCAACTATGTTCCAAAGTTCATCCAGCTCGATGGTCAAAGGATAATGATTAAAGAATGAGTAGTCTGAAGAGCTCTTAGCAACTTGTTGCCTCTCACAGGGGTCAGGTCAAGGAACAGGTCATTCAACGGCCTCACTACTCCTAGAGGTCTTTTCAACCAAGGTGAATGCCAACTTCTTGCTTCGGGTTTAGGAGTCAGACTTATCATCACTTCCTGTTTAGTGACTTTGGCATTTATGAACTGCAACCATCTACATAGAAGGACAAACAGTCAAGTCACCTCAAGCAGACCATAGTAGAAAAGCTAAAGCTTCTTTTTATTAGATAAAAATTTTTCCTATGTAGCAGATTATACACGCCTCAAGCCACCTTATCAGAGACCTAGACTACTAAGAATTTGGAGGGATAACCAACAAAGCCTATTAGACTAGTACCCTAGGAAAACAGAAAGTTGAATCTAATGATCTATAGCCCGGAATTAGACTAACAATTTCTAGTAGCAGATAAGCACTCGCTGTTGTCAGGTTAGACAAAACTCGACGCATGAAATTCAAGGTCTCGGATTCTAGTGTAATTAAGCATTTGCTAAAGCTGAAACCCTACCAAGAAAAAGTCCTAGCACAGTCTTCAATCTGAAAACCTGAATTTGAGATAAACTGAGCAAACAAATTGTATTTATGATTTCCTTAATATCATTTATGAGTTTTATATTAAAGTTAATCGGTTAGGTTGTCTTTATCAAAGTTACTTCAACAATTCATTTAGGCCTAGGCCAGAGGTCAGATATAATACTAAAGATAGGTTCATTAGTTGTATGATATGAAGAATCCATATGATCAAATGAGTGGGATTCTACCCTTCTGACCCCCTTTTCAGATAAAGATTATATTTTTGAAAATCACCAAATATATTTTGATTGTCAGATTATGGGGAATGTAGTTTGAGAATTGGTTTATTGGAAATAAGCTAAAAACATTGCAAGCAAGAAATCACTAATTAGATCCAGAATGTAAGATTATATGAATTCAGACTTAAGACAGAATGTATATGAGAAGGTACAATTAGATTGGAAATTAGGAAATTGATTTCCAACATGATTATGTGAATTAATTGCTTTAATGTATGAATTCAATTATGTCATGGGAATATCAAAATGGTTCAAGTTATGGATAAAATTAGAAATACCAACCTTGCATCTGCATGTGAAAATTTATAAAAAGAAATTTATATAAGTTATAAGAAATTAATCTTTCTATGTTTCAAATAAAATTTATATTTTATGAGTTTTAAATTCTATTTTAGAAGTATTTCTTGAAATCACTTATGTTCATAAAATTTTTAAATTATTAGTTTTTTCATGAAATCAATAAAATTATTGTTTTAAAAATATCATTTTATTAACCTCATTTTATAATTATTTATTTAAAGTATTTATTTAGTTATAATACATAAAGTTTCATTTCAAGAGATAAATTATTACATTACACTATCATATAGAAATCACTATAAATGGCAGAAATAGAATAAGTATGCTTATAAGGTAGTTATCAGTTGGTCAAAGGTAATTAAGAATGCATAATGTATGATAAAAGGATAAAGTATGATAGGAGATGAAAGTATGTGTATGCATGTTTGTAAATTGACAAGGGATATTGATGGACTTACATGCACCAGGAGATATATATATATATATATATATATAAGGTTTCCTATACGACAAGGGGTTACGGGCAGATGATCTCCCATACGACAGAGAGTTATGGGACATAATCACCTATGTGATAAAAGGTCATGGAATGAGTGCTTTTGGGCACAATAGAGATGTAATTGTCTTATGGAATAAATTAAAGGACAAGACACAATAGGATACGAAAACATTGCTCCCCAATATACCCTATTGTTAGTATAGTAAAAAAAGGAAGGAATTCTTTACATGGTCATCTATATGACTTAGCAAAGTAAAATGTGTGAGCTTTACACGATCATTGATAATAACTTAGGAGAACAAGGATCATATTTTCCATTATATATTATTCATGAATGAATAGTATAGTAAATAAAGCTTAGGATAAATTATAAATTTGAAGATCATCTATGAAAGTTTTAAAGAAAGCTATATTATATAATATTTTAAAAATATTTCAAATTGCTTTTTCGCTCTCTATAGATATTTTATATGTTATATGATTATACTATATATATAGTTAAATGAATTTTAAATTTAAAGTTGGTTTGATGTTCTACTTATTGAAACGACATACACACCCCATTAATTAACATTTTTAACTTAATGAATTTGAAGAGACGATTTCAACAAGCAGATTCTCTTACATGTGTATGAAATCAGGTATGTGATTATCTTGGTTATCTTTTAATAGTTAATGTCTGTCAAACTAGATATTAAATCCCCAATTATGATTATTATTATTTGTAAAAAGAATTTTATTTTAATTTCATAAAATTATTTGTTTGAAATAGTTGTTATTAAATAAAAATCTTGTATATCATGAGTTTTAAGATAAGGAATCCAAAAGATAAGTTTTCTGCATTAATTTTATGTTTTCAAAATTATGAAAAAGGTTTTTAGTAAAGAATTGCTTAGAGATTTGGAAATTACCATAGAGTGATTTGTGCCAATGACATCGATGAATTCCCAAATGTGTGACACTTTGCATCTTTCAACCCCTTTAAAAAAAGGAAGATATAAATCTCTATAAACATAGATAAAAGACTTTTAAGCTCTTTCCCACGTAATAATATTTAAATCTTTATTTCCTTCTAAGAATAGAAAACAAAAACAACGAGAAAAAAAACTCTCAGATACTTTAAGTAAAAAAGCCTTTAACTCTTAAATAAGAGAGAAAATGATAGAAGGCACAAAACTTCTATAATCAATGAAATAAAATCTTAAGTACTTCTATCAAATGAGTCTTCAAATCTTCTGAGAAAAAGAGAAAAGAAAGAAATAAGAAAACATCTAAAAAATCTAGTGTAAAGCCTTCTATGCGAAAATCTTCCCAGTGAAAGCTTTTCCAAATTAAAGTTTTTCAAGTTTCAATAAATCAAATATAAAGCTTTATTTTTAAATAAATCAAGAATAAAAATTTTTATAATTAAAAATAAGCCCATGAGTTTAATTTAAGACTTTAAAAAAAAATTAAGCATAAAATTTTGTTTTTTAATAAATCAAAAATAAAAACTTCTACAATTAAAAGTGTTTCCAGGAGCCAAATGTATCAAGAAATCAAGTGAAGTCTTTAAAATGGTAACTTCAAATCTCTCATTGAAGTAAAAATCAAATACAAAACCCTTCATTTTTATAAAAAAAAAAAAAAAAGCCCAAGTTCACGTTGAAGCAGATCAAACCCAAAGGCATTAGCCTTTGATGAAATTGATAAATTAATCAAAGGATTTTAAGAAAGAAAATTCCTAAATTTATTTACTATATATTTTATATAATTTAATACACAAAATTTGTGTGTACATGTATAGTTCATTATAAATCTAAATCTTAAGGGTACTGGAATCCCAAAAAGGGACAGCATGAAGGCCGCATCATACAGCAAGGGAGCGTGCTCCTGCAATCAAAAAATGACTGTACGGTTAAAAATACCAAAAACTGTATTGGAACAGTAGAATAGTTCTTTGAAAGGTAGAAGAATACTTACACTTACCATGGACAGCAGCTCCAAAGACCAACCACAATGTACCTGGTTCTTGAAAATGATGACAATGTACCACGAAGGATGTATTTACAAATATAGTTTGTCACTATCAATCAGGGCAGAAGTAATTTCTGCAGAAAACAACATGCTGAATATGGTATACATTGATCTCCAAAATTCGTAACGCAGCCAGTCAAAGTGTCCCTGGAAAAACAACGATTAGCAGCTAACAAGGTATTATATCATCATAATTATAGAATTTCTACGTGTTATTCTCAGTGATAGTTACCTCAGATGTCTCCTCCATGGAGATCCGAGACATGAAAAACACATGGTGTCATGAGATAATTCATTGAAGTCAACATTGATTAGGCAGCTGAGCAAATGTTCCAACGTTGGGGCTGCATCCCCCAACCATCATCTTCTTGTAAATTGCAAATGCACGTTCTGGATTTCCTGACATACTATAACCCCGGATGAGAGCATTATAAGTGGAGACATTAGGTTCGAGACCCATAAGTTGTAGTTCTTCATACATTTTTCCAGCTTCCTCCACCATTCCAACAATCCCAAGATTGAGAATCAATGAATTATAAGTGTGAATGTCAGGACTAATGCCCCTATTCTTCATTTCATTAAACAGAGAAAGTGCTTCCTCCAACCTATGTGACCTTGCAAGCCCATTGATCATAAGATTGTAAGAAACTGAGTCAGGATCAAAGCCAGCTAACTTCAGTTCCTCAAAGTAGTGCACAGCATCATCAACTCTACCTGCCATGAACAGGCATTCTACAATGATGGTGTAAGATTTCAAGTCTGGTCTTATTCCTTCCTTAACCAACCTTCTGAACAAATTGCAAGCAATTTCAATTTCACCAGCTTTCCCAAATCCATTAATGAGAATATTGTAAATGGCACAGTTGGGATTACATTGATAGTCTGACATCTCCTCAAAGAGCTGCATTGCTTCCTCCAATCTTCCAGCCTTCAGAAGGCCATCCATAAGAGGGCCATATGTACATGGAGTGGGAGAAAAATCACCACTTATGAGATCATAGTATAAATCTAATGCCTTATTTAAGCTATTTGATTTCACAAGGGCACAGATGACAATATTATGGGTTACCGCATTAGGCTTGCATCCCCTACAGGTCATCTCCTTGTACAGTTCAAAAAGTTCATCAATCTTCCTAGATTTTCCATGAGCATCAAGCAACAAATTATAAGTAAAAATATCTGGGCTGCAACCTGCGTTCTTCATCTCCACATAAAGATCCCAGGCTTTTTCATTGCTATGACATCCAAGAAGCCCATCCATCAAGCAATTATATGACTCTAGGGTCGGGTGAACTCCCAAAGATTTTGTGAATTTGTTAAATAAATTTTGAGCATCAAGGGCTTTGTTCCGCTTACACAGTACTCTGATTAGAGGTAATATTATAGAGTCATCTTGGCAAATCAAATTGCATACCATTCCTTCAGCAAATGAAATGGCTTTTTCTATCTCTGCTTGAACTAAAATACCTTCCATTAATTCTTCCCAGAATTGTTTGCCTGTCTTCAAACCAACCTGATTTACAAATTCCATAGCAATCTTAATAGCATCATCAATCTTCCCATGCCTTACAACACCAGGAAGGAGAGTGCACAAAGTTACATGATCAGGGTAGATAAATTTCTTCATTTGATGATAAAACCATAACGCATCACCAGTTCTGGCTTCTTTTATCAGGCCATAGATGATAGTGTTATAAGTCATGACATCGGGACTACAGTTCACCATAGTCATTCTACAAAGCATCTTCAAGGCCAAATCAAGTGCATCGTTCTTGCAAAGACAATCCAGGAGAGTGTTAAAAGTTACTGTGTTTGGTGGACAACCACATTTTCTCATATTCTCAAACAATTCAAGGGCCTCGTGGAGTTTCCCCTCTTTTCCCAAGCCAGCAAGTAAAGTGTTGTAGGTCACAACTGTAGGAGCAAGCTTCATATCCTTCATTTTCCAAAACAAATTCCATGCCTCATCAACTCGGTCAGCCTTGTAAAGTGTGTCAATCAATGAATTAACTATAATTACATCAGGTTCACAGCCATTGTCTATCATCTTATCCAGAAGTTTTACAGCTTCATCTATTTGTCCCACTTTACTATAGCATTTCATCATCATATTATAAGTTACTGAATCCGGAGCAAGCCCACAACAATGAAGCCCATTAAACAAATCTTTGGCTTCTCTAAGCCTACCCATTTCTGCAAGACTATATAAAGAGGCATTACAAGCTACTATACTAGGCACAATTCCTCTATTTTTCATTTTTTCAAAGGTGTCAAGAGCTTTTCCAGAATCACCAGACTTTCCATAGTAGTCAATGAAAAGAACATATGTATAAGCAGTAGGTTTAACACCCAAAGATTCCATATTATTGAGAAGTTCCAATGCCTCGTCCAACCTGCTCAACCTCAAAAGTCCTGTGATCAATGTGTTGTAAGTATGAAGATTTGGAAAAATTTCTTTACTCCTCATGACATCTAACTTGGTAAATGCCTCATCAACCCTCCCAGATTTGCACAAAGCATCAATAAGTATGGTGAATGTGACCACATCAGGAGCATATCCATCAGCCTCCATATCACTCCAGAACTTTTCCACCGCATCTAAGTCACCAGCATCACTGAACTTGTCCAACAAAGTAGTGTAAGTAATCCTATCAGGTTTATGAGTGCTAGCTCTCATCTTTGCATACAATTCCTTGGCTCTATCAAGTTTCCCAACAGTGCATAGAGCATCAATTAGGACTGTATAAGTGACAACATCAGGACCACATCCTTCGTCATCCATTTTCTTTAACATCCCAAATGCATCATCAATTTTCCCAGCTCTCCCAAGCACTCTAATACATATGGAATATGTGTAGATATTTGGTCTCAAACCCAAAGTTTCCATCTCTTCCAATAAGCTCATTATGGTAATAGTATCCCTTCTCTTCCCCAATGCCACCATTAGTGCTGAGTAGGTCTTCATGCTAGGCTTGATGCCTTCCGAGATCATTCTTCTGTATACAGCCAAAGCCTCTCTACAATAGTTAGATTGGAGTAGTAAATGGATCAGTCCAATATATGAATATGCATTCAAGACGAACCCATATTTCCTCATCCTGTCAAGAGCAAACGGTGCCTGACGAATCCCGCCTTTTACAAAAAGAGCCTTAAAAATGGTCAGGTATGTATTCAAATCCCTTTTAATGACTTGCTTTTGCATCAAATCAAACACAAAAGCCATATCCCCAATCCTCCTGCGAACCCTCAAGAACTCAAGCATGTAATTGCAACCATCAGTCGTATGAACAACATTGGGCAACTCAGCAACCGACTTAAAGTATGAAAGAGCAGAAATTGGGTCTGAAATTGACTTCAAAACGCCAATAACTTCTTCGGAGGACACTGGAGCTTTTTTCTTCCCATTAATCACAATCACCTCATGCGAACATCTTGCTCCCAAACCACGAAGACCCAGTTGTTTTTTTCCTTGTTTCTTCGAATTTATCAAAAGCCCATCTCGGAAAGTCTTAATGTTTACACAGTTCTTCCCTTCAAACAACCCATTATTGCTTAGAACATAGATGTTACTATCAGTCAAGGCACAACTATAGGACATATTACTACAACACATGCTTGAAGAACAGAGGATTAAAACACCCATAGAAACGTAATGATAGAAAAAGAACCAAAATTTGTTGACTCAAATTCAGAGTACAAAGGGAACGCGACAATTTGGATGGCGGATAACAGCTGAAGTGGTTGCTGGAGAGTACAAGGTGAAGCAGACTATAGAAAAGTAGCACGCGCTAACCTGAATTTAAAAGAGTGAGTGAAACCAAACAAATGGTAGCTACCGTCGGAAGCGATGAAATAGATTGAAGGAGGGAGCTCGCAGATAATTAAGGTACTGAGGTACTTATCACATCAGCTATTATTCCATGGAAGTGTGGACCTCTGGTTTTGGTGGCTTATAAGGATATTTCGCAAGAAATTTTGCAGCTATCGTCGTTTTAGCCATTATTCCAGTGTCTTAAAAAAGAAAAAAAAAACCATTAAATACCGGTTAATGAAAAAATTGACAAAGCCAAATTAAATAAGACCATTTTATTTTATTCTTTCAAATACAAGGAGAAAAAAACTTTAGATTATAAGGCAAAAATAGGATAAATAAAATAGAAAATATATGAAATTTTGAATAGCAAAAGTTATTTTTTGAAATTAATG
Organism: Saraca asoca; assembly: GCA_026873985.1. Lineage (NCBI taxonomy): Eukaryota > Viridiplantae > Streptophyta > Magnoliopsida > Fabales > Fabaceae > Saraca > Saraca asoca. The sequence continues at coordinate 17,630 of JANHAO010003316.1, forward strand.
AAATTCAGTTGGAGATTGACAAAACAAAGGCGGAATAACGACGGAGTGCGATGATCACAATAGGAGGATCCTGCATAGAATGGCTTAAACGGTGATGACTATCAATTTACATTATCATATTTAAAGTACAAGTCATTATAAAAGAGTAAATGCGTATCCGAGGCCTTATATGGACCCAGAGTGCAACCAATTGACTAGTAGGATGTGACCACGTGTTGATTCTTTAATGGTCAAAAGGTTCTGGCAATACAGTTGCCACTAACTAATGACAATTATTACTAGATGTCGAGATTCATATAAACACACAATGTGCCTGAAGTTAATCATTATAATTGCTCAATCAAGTGTTTGGCGTATGATCAACTTGAACTTTTTTCGGTCACTTGTTGCACGACCGACTCATGCTCCTCATGTGAATGCTTTAAACCATGGGCGGACCCATGTGGGGCTCAGTGAAGTCTTCAGCCCCCACTCAACTTTACAACTTTGCAACTGCAACTCATCATTAGCCAAACAACGAGCACTATTTGACCGGCTTGCTCCAAGATACTATTGCTGACACCAACGAACAAAGATGGATAGAGGTGCAATAGAGCTAATTATTGGGTTTAGCTAAAGGACAAAAGGTGAATAGGTTTGGGCTTAAGGAAAAAAGGCAAAAGAATGAACTTTTGATTCAATTTTGTAAAGTGTAATGAGAAATAGGGATTTCTGATCAGGTGATTTAAAAGTAAGAGAAATTTATCTTTTGTTTCTATCTTAAAAAAGAAAGGAAATATAAAATTTTAAAAAAATTTAATGTAACATATAGTGTTGCAAACTAATTCTTCCCCGAACGATCAGCCTCCACTGATTTTAAATCTTACGTCCGTCACTGCTTTAAACCTTGTCATTTATCACTTGTCCCTTCTTCAAAGGTTATAGGGAAGCTAGACTAACCACACTAGCAATCTGACTAACCATATATCTCCATACATCTCATCATAAGCTGCTTATGTGTCCAAATTTATGACTCTGGGCTTTTTACCATTATTAAATGTCCAATACATCGAACCAATGCCTTCTTGATGCCTCGTTTTACTCCTTTCGATGCATTAATTGCCTTTAATCATAATAAACTGATAGATCTCCATTTGTTGATTTTCAGAAGCCTTCAATCCTGGGCGTCTATTTTTCAAGATATCTAAATAAAAAAGCCGCTCCCTTCCCTCACTTTATTTTCTCCCTTTCAAATTCCATTAACAAGGGTCAAGTGCACATCCATTTCCTCAGAGTTTGCAAAATCAGTTGCGACGATAGTTTTGCAAAACCATTGAAATTCTTAAAAGTAAGGGTCCTAATGCTTCCCTATTTTGATTTGGTTAGAGTTATCACATTTGCATTTTGGTTTTCGAAAATGGCTTTAGTAGAGTTTGATTTTCAAATTTGGAAATACAACGAACATTAGCTCTAGAAATGATGATTTTTGTGATTTTGAGCAAGTATCATAGATTATAACCAATTATAACTAAGTGATAATGAATTATTTTGGCAAAAACTGAGTGTTGAATAATTTTTAGGTCTTATACATTAGGTATTGCTTAGATTTTAAGTAGATATTTGCTAATGGTTGTCTTTTTGTTGGTTGCAATGCCCTAATCTCATTGCTTCGTACAGATCTATACTTCAACCAATATTTCTAGGTTTCCAAATTTTCTTGGCCATACAAGGGGTTTTAGAATTTGGAAATTTTTTTTGAATGAATCCCAGAAAATATTCTTGTTTTTGACAATGCATGACTTTCTGAGTTTAGGTTCCATAGGCTAACTACGAACTATACATGTATGGGTGAATGAAGTTTGTTTGTGTTTTTTTTATTTCTAGAATTTTATTCTCAAAATGTTGGGACTTTTACATTAGCACTTTTTATGTTGCAGCTCATCAGTGAATACTTCCTCTTTTCCTCTTATTTAAGGTATGCTTCAACACTTTTCTTGATTTTTCTATTTTCTATCAATATCTAGGGATCTAGTAAAGGAAGGCATTACAACATCACATAAATAGGTTTAGAACAACCAGCTCTTTTGAAAATGATTGACCTATTCTCCATCAGTGTTGAATAAGAGAATCATCTATATCATTTTAGATTGATCCACCGAGTGATGAGATAGAAGAAAATCCTTTGCCTTTATTAATTAGATAGATATGGAAATAAACAAATCTCATACGAGAATAGCTACCTTGCTTGATGAAGTTGAAGTACTGGAATTAGACTTATATGCATCCTCAGACCAACATGAGACAATTTAAGTTTGATCAATGATGGAAGAAGAAACATCTTCTCATCTGAATACTTCCTCTATTATTCAAACAACATTCTGACCATTCGTTTAGACCATCATAGTGTACCATATTTAAATAACCTCTTATGGATTAACTTACAAGATCAAAATAAGAAGGACATCGCATATCGTACTGACAAGTCAGTGAAAGTGATAGGCTAGGCCGATCTGAAAGTCTGATGAACTAGGTTTTCTAATTCATAGGCTTCAGCCAAACAAATAGTGAAACTAAAAGCTTTTTTATAAACCTCCTTTATTCAAACAATCGACCATGTCCATCAAAACGGCCAAGGAGAACCAGTGTTGTTTTTTATAAATCTCCTATTACTCAACATTGCACCTTCAGAACTAACATACAACGAATGGGTTTTCCTTGCATGCTTTGAATTCATCTATTTGGAGTTAGGTATGGTTCCTTCCATGGAATGCTTCTTTTTTTCAAACATTTTGCAAAAAGTGGTGGTTGGGTATATATTACAAAAAGAAATGGTCATCATATCTTCACAGACATGTTGTCAAGTGTAAAAAGGATGGAAATATTCCTTCTTTAAGGTTGTTTAAAAAAATAGCAAGCTGCAACCATGCTAGTAGATTCGAATAGGAAGGTTTATTTTTCTTACTGTATGGTCTCACCAGGTCACCCTTTCTCTATAAAAGAGCAAGGAAACTATTCTAAGTAAGCTTGGCTTGCAATTGGCATCCTTTTGGAGTTGGGTCCTTAGAATATTCAAAAAGATTTAAGTTTGTATCTTACAATTGTATCTTCTTTCTTTTTTATGCTATTTTGTCTTGTTGATCAATAGAATTTTTGTGCACAACTTTTTCTAGAAGGCAAAAGCATGTCAGAACTAGATGAGATTAGGAAGCTTAACAAGAATTTACTCCCCTTCCAATAAAAACAAACCTCTAGTGATCTATTCCAATAGCTAATAAGGCAACTGACCAAGTTCTCAGGAACAATCTAGAACTTCAAGTAGAGGCTTCCAAAATGCCGGGTGAAAGAGAACTTGGTCATTAAAATAGACATCTTCTCTTGGAAAGAACAAAAACCAATAATTTGTTAATCCAAAAGAAAAGATTGCTACTACCTCATAATCTAATAGCTTAAAAGGTCGATCTTCCTCAATTGCTCCACCGACCAACCACACAACAAGTAACTCCAAGGCTCTACTCTCTAACCTTATGAGCCATCCCATGCCTCTACGATTAGGAAAAGAGGTACATCCAAACAACCCTGAGGGAAGACTTGAAGGTTCCAAGGTGTCTTATCTTGATAACTTTTTTACAAGGACATCAATATAGGATTTGGTTGAGGATAACTTCTTTTTCCTAAGGATATCAACGAATTGGGCAAAGAGCTTCAAAATCATAAGCTGGTCAATTTTTCTTAGCACATGGTTACACAATCACTTAGACAAAGCACATGTCTTCTGATGGCTCATAATAAGATATCTAAATATGAACAATTTTATATGGATAATAAAGAAAAGGACTAATCAGCTTTTGATCAGTTGGGTAAGGAGTTGAAAATTTTAAATTTGTTGCTAAAACTATGAAAAATTCAATGGCCGAGAAGGATAAGGCTTTGCAAGAGTTAAATGACAAAGTTAGGTCTATTAAAGTTGTTGTTTCTAATGCCTCCAAAGAAGCTCAAAAGAACAAATTGGCTTTTGAGAAGATAAAGGGACACTTGATGCTGTGGAGCGAGAATGAGATGAGTGAAAGAATAAGATTGAGAAGGAATAATTAAATGTCAAGAGCAAGCTAAACAATTGGAAAAGGAGAAAATTGTCTCTAAAAATCATGTTGAATGAGAGAATTTGGTTGTTAAGTCCTTTAAGATAGTTTTCAATCAAGCAATCAATCAATCAAATGAAGTACTTACACAAAGAACTTGATCTCAATCAAGTGGATCCAAATAAAGATGTTCAAGATAGTGTTGGAGGAAACAATCTTGACAATGGTCAACATGCAGAAGAAAATACGGATAGCCCTATATTTGAATAGCTTATCATGCTTTTATGTCTTTCATTTTGTAATATTTTAAGTTTTCTAGAAATGTTAAAGGATGTTTTTCTGAATACTTTATCATATTTTAAAACATTTGATGGACATGTTTGCATCCAAACAATTTATCATGATGCAATATGATCAATGTTTATGCATATCTTGCTTAAAGTTTTCAGTTATTTTTCATTTTTATTTGTTCAAATGCTATAATTATTAGTTGGTTCGGGCTTTAGTCTATTTCAAACCCATTTTCTTGACTATGTTGGTTGATTTGATATAATGAACCAATGGCTCACTTTTTTTTTTAGGTTTTCAAGACCCTTTCACCTAACCACAATGGTTGGTAATTAGTATTGAGCTTTGGGCTCACAATTTTAGGCAGTGCCTTATTGCAATCTTTATAGAATGTTAACAACATTCAAATTTTTATATCTGATCAGTGCTTAAGCTAGTGGCTTTTTTTTGAAGCAATGCTTCTCAATCTTTGTAAAACTTTAGGCCAAAAGCCTTTAATCACTTTTTTGAAGCGATACTTCAAAATGATAATGGTTTCTAGGCATTTTGCTTTGTTCATATTAGTAATTGTGATCCATAATCTTCAAATATTTCATTATTTCATGCAAACTTATGATAGGACAAAAATTACTCATATTACTCATCCATTATAGGGGAATCAAAGATTTTCAATACAATACTAACTAATGTGGGGAAAAATCCTCATTTGGGTTTTCCTAATCCATGACTATTAGTTATACCCATACATTTTTCTATTTAACTATTTGAACATGATATCCCTTATATGTGTGGCATTCCAAGATCTTGGAAGGTTTTTTACCATCCATTGTCTCCAAATGGTATACATCATTTCCCAAATTATTAATCATACAATAGTTGTCCTCCTAATTTGCCATCACTTTTCCATCTTCAGTTTCCTTTCTTAGGCCATCAACCTTTCGCAATACCAAAGATCCTACCTTAAAGCCCCTCAATCTTACTTATTCATCATGATACTTTAAAAACTTTTGTTTGTAGGCGATTGGTCAAATATGTGCCATTTCTATATCTTCATTGAGTAAATCTAAGCAAATTTTTTATTATCTCAAGATCTTGGCAAAACTTTTTGAAAATTTCACTTGTGAATTGTATGCCATTATTAGTCACCAGTGCATGAGGCACACCATATCTGTATACAATAAATTTCCAAATGAATTTTTAGGTATTATAGCATAATTGTGGCTAAAAGTTTGGCTTCAATCCACCTAGTAAAATAAACAACAAGAACTATAGAAAAATTTAAATTGTCTAGGGATAACTAAGAATGGTTCCAAAAATCCACTCTTTATCATGCAAAATGTTAGTATAGATGCCCAAGAGACAATTAGTTGCAATGATATAGAAACTATATATCTTAACAAATTTAATAAACATGATATTTGGCCTCTTTATTGATTAGTGCAATATTTACATATCTTATAACTCTTATATATTTAGTCTTTCATTATGATTATGTGTAAATTAGTATACTTGTGATTGGTTTCATGATTTAGCCAAATTTAGGACCAATTTAGATTAATTCAGTAATTTGACATTATTTCAAGCTTTTAGTTGTATCTAGACTTCTGGAATTTTAATTAAGTTGATTCTTATATCATTGAAAATCTAAGAGAAAGGTATATAATTGTTATGAAAAGTCTCAAGCACAGTGCAAATGTTTACTGGGTTAAAATCAACTTGGAATTGAAATAGAGTGCTAACCCACTAATCCTAAATCAGTTACGGTATTTTTATCATATTTGGATCTTTAATACTTCAAATTGTGAAAACCTAAGCCCATTTAATAGCTATGATCTACATCTACAACTTTCTTGAGGGATTAAGGTGAAGCTATGCTGTTTTGAATAAGTTTTAAGGCTATGAAGATGAAAGACAGAATTTGTTACGAGGTTGGTTTGCTCTGCAGAGCCTAATTCAAATTTTGACTCATAAGTTAGGTTAGAAACCTACATTTTGAACAAGGTCTAGGCCACTAGATTTATAAGAAGTAGAGTTACAACTCTCATGAAGACATCAAAGTCTAATTGTGCCCTAATCCAACCCAATTCAACAGTTCAAGTAAAGAAGAAAAAAGCTAATAGAAAAACCTAGCTAAAACACTTGAAGGGGGATTCTTTCTATTTCTTGAACTTTGTAAAGAAGGAGGAGCTCTCTTAGGATAAGAATACTAACTTCTTTTTGGTCTTTTCCCTTCTTTTTTTTATTTTTGTTTTTAATTCTTTTATGATAAGTAAGTAAACCCTTCTTTCAATTCAAGGGAAATTCTTCTTCATTTCAATTGTGATTATGAGACCAAATTTGTATTGTTGATTTATTCCTAATTTGGTTACCTATTGTTTCTCTATTTTCATTGTATAAAATGATTAACTAATGAGGCTCGTTAAGTGATTGTCTATTGTGATTATCTATTATCTTAAACTTTATAATATGTAATTGTTATGATAGTTTAGTGAAGTAGTAATTAGGTGTTATGATTATGTGTTAGTGAATGATTATTTAACACTCAATGAAATGTATGATGAATTAAATGATTATGTATTGATGTATACTATTATCCAATCTTAGTCTATTCCTATTTTTAATTCTATTGTTAATTTGATTAGGATGCTAGGCCCGAGTTAGTTAACAACAAGATTTAATTTGGGTGTCAAGCTTGGATTAATGAAATTAGGGATGAATGATAAGAATTTAATTTGGTTGCTAGGATTAAATTAATTCTTGGCTAAGTAATTAAAGAGGGGATAATATATTTTGTGTCTATCATCAATATGAGAATTAAATAAATGAATCTCTCTTAAATTGAAGATTTCCTAATTAAATTTCCCTTTTTACAATTTGTTTCATTGTTATACTGCCTTTAAAATTCTATTTTTGAATTTTATCTTAGATACCAAAACCCTCTATTCCAATTAATACTTAGATTAGTCATCCAATCCCTTACATTCAACCTAGACTTACCCTTTTACAAAATTTAGGTAGTTCAATATATTAAACTTTGACAGCTTTGACAACTATCAAGATTTTGGTGTTGTTGTCGGGTATTGGTTGATTAACTTTTGTGTTTTTGGTAGGATCAGGGTTTAGATTTAGATTTAGGATTTTAATTTTTAATTGTGCTTATTTTTTAGTACTTTCACCCTTGTTTTGCCTAGTTTTACAAGTTTTTAGGTTTGTTGGTAGAATCCAAAGGCAAAAATTTAGGTGGAATTTGAGGATAAAACTTATCAATTTTGAAGATTTTTAAGTGCTGATCTAGATCATGCTTTGCCATAGACCCCATTTTTTTTTTGCCAATTCCATTGTTTAGTAGGTTTTTGAATTTTTTAGCATTTTATGTCATTATTTTATCAATTTTCATAATTCTGTTTCTTTTATTTTAGTTTACTTTATGGTTTTTCCTATGTATGTAGTCTCACAATTCTGAGTTATTGTTTGATCCAAAAATTGAAAGAATTTTGTAGAATTTAAGGAAAAAGATTAGGTATACTTTTTCCATTCAAGCTACCTCTTCACATCGTGAAAAATTAAGAGCTTCATCCCTGGGATCGATATAGTCATTGATTTACTCTCTAACCACTCATCTACTAATTTAAAATTGGAAAACATGGCTCTCAATAATAGAACATTGAAGGAATTAGTTGCTCCAAATTTGAACCAATAGCCTTTATGCATTGATTATCCAAACCTTGATGCAACCTTTAAACTGAAATCTGACTTGATACATTTTTTGTTTTCTTTTCATGGCCTAGCTAGTGGGGACCCACATAAGCATATGAAGGAATTTCATGTTTGTTTTAACATAAAGCCTCAAGGAATTTCAAATGAGAAAATTAAGTTGAGAGCCTTTCATTTCTCATTAATAGATATAGCTAAGGAATGGTTATCTTCCATCTGGCTCAATTATAACATGCCATGAAACAAAAAGACTCTTTTTGGAGAAATACTTTCTAACTTTAAGAGCTATAAACATAAGAAAGGAAATTTGTAGTATTAGGCAATACAATGAAGATACTTTGTATGAGTATTGGGAGAAATTCAAAAAGCCTTATGTTAGCTGTCTACATCATCAAATTAGTTTTCAGCTCTTGATTCAGTATTTTTATAAAGGATTTCTACCAATAGATAGAAGCATGATAGATGCTACAAATAGAGGAGATTTGGTGGACAAAATTTCAAAAGCTGCAAAAAAACTCATTACAAATGAGGCAGCTAACTCACAATAGTTTGAAACCAGTATGGATTATGAAGGAGATGGCCGGAATTCTAGTGAGAGAAACTCAAAAATTTTCATGGCAAATTCCAAATTCCGGCCCTTCCCAAGATCTAATTGGGTGAGGTTCGTTCTAGAAGCTACAAGGAAGCAAAACTAACCTTGTTTGAGGCTCGAATCGC
>JANHAO010003317.1:0-26793 GCA_026873985.1 Saraca asoca
GTGAAAAATCAAATGTTTCGGTAAGTGACTTTAAACTATATAAATCGATGTAACTTCGATTTATTGTTTTGAAAATTTTCTAAATACATCGAAGTAGCATCGATTTATATTTGAAGAATTTCTTGAGTAAATTGATGTGACGTCGATTTATAGCATGAAAAACATGATTTTTATAAAAACGTGATTTTCTAAAATATTTTTCTCTTCTTCTTTTTTTTTATAAAAAATTGGATTATTTCCTAAATGAAATTATTACAAGATAATCTAAAAGATAAAAGATAAAAGATATCATGACAAATACTCTTCTTTTATTTGCATCAAACGGTGTTGTAACCTGAAATCAAAATAAAAGTTAGTAGCAAATGTTTAAAACTTCATTTTCGAAAATTTATTTTTCAACATCAAAATAAACATATAGCTTAGAGTGATTTGATAAAAGATTACTCTAAGGCTAACGGAAGATATGTTGAAAAAAAACATTCTTCACTTTTGATGCATCAAATGTGCTTTTGCAGCAACAATATAGAGAAAAAGGCTTTAAAAAATTATTTTTGAATTGATTTCATGCCTTGTTATGGCTAAATAAAATAATGAGCTTTTGATGAAAATTTATGAAGCCAGTCCAACTAGGTTTTACTCCACCCCTAAAGTGAATGCATTAAAAAAACTAAAAGGTTTAGGCATGGACGAGGTTGTGGTCATAACCCTAGTTGTGGAAAAGGTCATATTAATTATTGTAATTGTTGTGGTTATAAAAACAATACAAATGACTACAAGATTACTTGCGAACACAAAAAATGAGAGATTAATGAAGAAAAAGGACAATAAAATAAGAATTTAAAAGGTTGAGAAAATGTATGTTACCAATGAGACATGAAAATGCATTGTTCATGTACTTGTTATATGTTCAAACATTTTGTGGGACTTTATCAAGCCACATTCAAAAAGAAAGAGAAAAATGTTAAGGAATTTTTTTTCAAGAGAATGATGCTTTCAACCATCATCTTTATGATGCAACACATTTAGATGTAACATATTTCTTTGAACACCCTAAAGGAAGAATTGATCATTTGATTGATAATGGTAATATTCAAAAATAAAAATTATTTCTAGTTTTTTTAGTTATTTTTCTTTTTCTTTTTTTTATTTTACTTCAGTTTAATTTTTAAGAATTGCTTTAGTATTACATTCCAAATGTAATATTTCCTTTTATTATTATGAAATTTCTCTTTCATTGTAGAAAATATTTAGAAAATATTTTTCTCAATATATGATTGGTGAAAATTATATTAATAAAATATACTACAGTATAAGATTAATTGAAAGCTTTGAAAGAGCTAATATAATTTTCTTGTGATAAAGACAAATAGTTATAAATGATGCATTGTTATCAACTAAATATCAAAGAAACTTATTAAGTTTTAGAAACATGTGATGAAATGGATACTACATTGAAATAGTAAATGAAAAAAATATTAAATATCTTTCTATTACAGTTCTTGTCTTAGATAAGAAAAATGCATTAGAAAAGTTATCATCCTTTTTTTTATTTGTACTACGTACATATATAAATGTTATCAAAGCATATGCTATCATGAACCAAAAGTTCACTAATAAAAAGTATTTTCACTATTTGATGTTACCAAGTAGACTATCCTAAATCAATAACATGTGAAAAATCATTGAAAATTTACATGGCATCCATTAAAAAACTTGAAAATTCTTTAAACTAATGATGTACTTTTTGTTCTCAAGAAAAATTAATTATAAGGCCATCACTAGCTAAAGTTAGGATTGAATCCCTAACATTTTTGGATCAAATTACAAGTTGGCATATCTGAACCTATTCATCCACCACATGGACCATTTAGATATTTTATGATTTTAATTGACACTTCAGTAAAATGGTTACACGTGTGTTTGTTATCAACCTGCAACCCGGTATTTATGAGACTACTTGCTTAAATAATTTGACTTTGAGCACAATTTTCTGATAATGCAATTAAGACATCTTGATAATACTGGTGAATTTAATTTAAAGCCTTGAATGATTATTATATGAACTGATATAATTGTTGAACATCCTGAAGTATGTTTGTAAATAAATGATTTAGTTAAAATAATTTATTTTATTTTTCTAAATTATTAGCTAATATCATCATATAAGAGAACATCTTGATGGACTTGCACACTTTGCATGATGTTATAAGACTTGCATGCATCAAGTCAACAAATTTTCATTAATTTCCTCTTCATATTTGGCTTTGGTCACAGGCCATCTCTTTTTATATATATTTAGAAAATTTAAATGTGTAATACATGTTTCTGTTACTCCACCACAATGCATAAAGATAAGCCTTCAAGGCTAAGAATATAAGTATGGCTATGAATTTTATATTTACTAACATCAATGGGAGAAAATTCATAGATGTAGAAATAATGCAATCATCTTGAGCCCTACACAAAGTCATATGAACCTGAAGTTAAAACGATGATCGATTTACAAAGTATAGCAAATTAATAGCCAGATATATTACTGACTCAAAGAGAAGATAAATGTTATATATCAACTGCAAAAACTCTAATTTAGATAGATATCCTAATAGGACAGTCTGCTTATTATATAGAAAAAAAGTTTAGAACATGCTAGAAGTATGATAAAACTATTGGTTCTACATACGAAAATCCTGAAAAGAGAAGGAACAAATGAATAAAATGATCTTATTGAAGAGTCAAATACTTGTGAAGAGATTTGAGACATAATTAATGACAAACTTTTTGAAGAAGTTCAAGTACCTAAAATTTGTGAAAATAAAGAGATCTCAATTGATTATGTCTCTAATACAAAAGATACTAAGAGGGAAATAGTTGTTGATAACATTTTTCATACAATGTAAAGCTCAATATTATAAAAAATAGTGAGGATATTGAATTCACATTTAAGAAAGAATAACATATGATTATTGGCAAAAGAGAATAAAGGAAAATGTAATTTAGACACAAATGCAAAAATTAAATTACTTACAAAGTGAAGAAACACCCAAAAGGTGTTAAGCCAGTGAATCACTAAAAAGGTGTGAAGCTAATAAGGTACAAATATATAATTGTGCAAGAAAATGAGTAAATTGAAGTTGAAAATATAAAACATGATTTGTAACAAAAGTTTTTTACAAAGATTGTCTTTAACTATGAGATATATATTTGCATGTGATGGATGCAATTTTGCTAGCAACATATCAAAACTTGATATACAACTAATAGATTTAGTTGCACGTGTGATAATCGATAATGATATTATATGAAAATCTCTAAAGGATTTAAAATTCTTGAATCATTGGATACGAGAAATATATATTTGCATATGATTAATACAATTTTGCTAGCAACATATCAAAACTTGATATACATCTAATAGATTTAGTTACACGAGTGACAATCGACAATGATATTATATATGAAAATCTCCAAAGGATTTAAAATTCTTGAATAATACAATTTGAACTCTCAAGAAATATATTCAATTAAATTACAAATATCTTTGTATAAGATAAAGCAATTTGGATGGATGTGGTACAATCGTCTTAGTGAATATTTGTTAAAAGAAGGTCATATATCCCTCTGCATTTTTATAAAGGAATATGAATCTAAATTTTCTATAATTGTGGTATATGTGGGTGATTTGAGCATTACTAGAACTCATTGAGAGCTTTTTAAAAGTAGTTGAGTATTTGAAAAAGGTGTTTGAAATGAAAGATCATAGAAAAATAAAAGCTTTGTCTTAACTTACAGATTTAGCATTTAAATGATAAAATATTTATTCGTCAATCAAGTTACATTCGAAAGGTCTTGAAATGCTTACATGGATAAATCACATTTATTAAGTACCTCAATGATTGTTTGATCACTTGATACTAATAAGGATCCTTTTTGACCTCTTGATAATAATGAAAAATTTATTGGTCTTGAAGTACCATATCTTAATGCAATTAGTGCACTAATGTGTCTTGCTAATAATACACATAATGATTTAGCTTTCTTGGTAAGTCTATTAGTAAGGTATAGTTCTTCTCCAAACAAAAGATATTGGAATAGAATAAAACATATATTTCATTATCTCCAAAGAACAAGTGATATGAGACTATTTTATTCATATGCTTTTAGATTAGAACTAATTGATCATGTAGATGCAATTTTTATCCAATCCATTCAAGGCTCAATCTCAAACTAGATACTTATTTACATATAGTGGTACAACTATATCTTGGCATTCAATAAAATAAACTATCATGCAAAAATATTAGAAAATCATGAAGCAAGTCAAGAATGTTGGAAAAAATAGATTAAAAGCATCAAATATGCATAATGGATATTTAAAATTTTTCCCTAAACTCAGATCATGTTGTTTGTAAATTAATTCATAAATTTTTCTATAATTTAAATAAGAATAAAAGTGATTATTTGAATTATACCTTCTTCAGAGTTATTTTCAAAATTCTCGATCTTCAAATTCAAATTTCATCTTCGAGTAATTTCAGGATGGTGATCCATATGAAGCAATTTGATTCAAAGCCTTCACCAATGTTCATGCAATAGGTAAAGTAGGAAAATTAACTCTTTAGTTTAAGAGGTGCTAGCTTGTAACACCTTAAAAAAATTATAGAAAATAAAAATAATTAAAAATAAAAATAAAATAGAAAAAGGACTAAAATGAAAAATTGATAGGGACTAAATTGAAAAGAATTGTGGAAGCTAAGCCTTAGTTAAGTCGGCACAAAAGTTTGGGCCATAGTGAAAGGTGGTGCAAATGTTGGGGGCTAAAATGCAAAATTATATAAATATTATCTTTTATAAAAAGAAAATCGGCCCCCCATTTCAGTAGTCCAAACCTCCTCCTTCTTCTTCTGGTTTCCTTCTTTTCCTATTAATGTTCTCTGGCTTATTCCAAAAACTTCTAGAGTTCCTCCCAACACCAGCAAAGCTCCGGCCATTCTTCAATTCAAGTCCTGGCCCACCACTAGAGACCAGGTAAAGTCTAGTCCACTACCTTTCTTCCTATTCAGGTGGCTTGTACCAAGAATATCTTTGGTGACCGGCATGTTTGGCCATTCGGCCATGGTGGTTAGGTGGCCGTCCAAGGTTCCTTTTCCCGAGAGCATGTTTCTATCCTCTTCCCAGAGAGCCTCTATGGCCGAATGACACAGCAGCTGCATGGCTTCCTGTCTTTCTCCCCTATTTCTATTCAGTTCAGCCAGTTTGTGATTTTGGGTTGACAACAGCGTCCCGGCCGGCGACAAGCTGATAGGTGAAGCTTCAAGACGCGGTGAGTAATTCTAGATCATTAGTTTTATTCCGTAGTACTCTGATTGGAAGTTATCAAGAAATTTATGTTTGAGCTTAAATATGTAAAGTTGATGAAAAATAAGAAACTTTGCTGTTGGTTGATTCTGATGCATTTTTGATAAATTATAGGATTCATAATACTCAAGTTTTGGGAGTTTTATAATTTGAATGTGAGTTGATAATCTGCTTTGCTAGTTTCTATATAAATTCTAGTTGTTGTATTTTGGTTTGCTGTATTATGGTTTGCTATCTTAATTCTAGATTGTTGTATAAATTTTGGGCTGTTGTATTAATTCTGGTTTGCAATATACATATTGGTTATTGTATAAAATTTTGGTTGTTGTATAAATACTGGTTTGGTAAATGCCGTATAAATTCTAGTTTATTGTTTGCTATAAAAATTTTGTTTGTTAGTTGCTGGTTGTTGTATGAATTCAGGCTTGTTGAGTGATTTTAATTGTTGTAAATTTTGTAATTTGGGTGTATAGATGATAGTGGAAAATTTTATTGGCAATTTGAAGTATTCTTGATAAATTATAAACTTAGTAATGCTTAAATTTCTATAAGTCTTACACCCGAGATGTGAGTGGATAGTTCCACCTTTATAAACATTGTTTTGCATTAAGAAGTGATTTTATTAAATTTTAAAGTGTGGTTTTTTTTTTAATAATGTGAATACCGATGATGATTTATTTTGAGGTATTATTTGTATTTAAAAATAGGTATTTGTATCTTATTTTATTATGAGAATTGATAAAAATATTTTCCATGTGAAAGGTTTGAACAATTTGAGATCCTAGACTCAATGGAAACCTATTCGTAATCGAGTAATAATTGTGAACAGCCCGTGTGGCTGGATAATATAGGAAATGACTTGAATGGTGGTAACAACCCAAGGGGCGATAATGAAATATATGACTATTGAGTATAAGTATTTGATATGTATAATAAGTGAAAAGGAAATATTGATGATGTCACAATTACCAATAGGAGTCTCCTTGTAGTTCAGGTGTTGAGATTATTTTCTAAGTTTTGATTGAAAATGGAAATGGAAATGGAAATGATTTAGTTGATTTGAAAATACTTTGATTGATTTACATATGTTTTGATATTGCTCATTCAAATACTGAATTTCTTGCATTATAATTTATTTAAAATGATTTACTTAATTGAGGATCCATTGGTAATCCCTTGGCAACCCGCAAGTGCACCTGTGTATATTAGTTCTAATCTGTAGAAGAAATAAAGGGGTGATCTGACCAAGTTTCATGCAGTTCGACTAGGAGATCCGGTCCTAGTTCCCTGTTAGATTCCTTTGGGTCTGGAACCACTGGATAATCCTAAAAAACCCTCAGGTGCACTTGTGACCACCTGGCGTCTGTTAGAGCAATAAAGGGCAGGGTGTAATTAAATGATAAATCTAATTGGTGTTGTGGATGGTAGGGGCGATCTGATCAGGTCCTGGTTACCTATTAGAATTATCTGTATCCAACGAATATGTTTTTAAAGAAAAGAAATATTTTTTTTAATATTGGATTTATGAAAAAGCTATTTTAAGAGATACATATTTTCTTTTACAAGAAAGAGTATGAAAGAGTTTTCAGACAAAGTCTTGATTTTGTGAAAATTTTGTTTGACAGAAACATATATATAGTCTTAAAGAGTATAAGTCTTTTAATGGATTTTATACAATCAATCTGTAAAATCCAAGTTTTAGTTTTGGTGGGACTATTCGCTCACTAGATTTCTAAAACCTCCTTCAATAGGAATAATATAGTAAATGTATATAAATAGTAATTGATAAAAATAGTAGTAACTACGTGTTGTATTAGTTTGTGTTCCGAATGGCCAGTAAGATGAATGTCTAATCTGGGCCGTTGTGTGTATAGTTTATTACTGCGTATGTTTGTTAGGGATATAGCCCATATTGTTTGTCTGTGAAGGCCTTGTATTGTGATTTGGCTGTTAAATAGAAATACTTATTGTATTATGTTCTGATTGAATCCTGGATGCCTAGTAGGTTATTATTGTCTAGTCTGGGCCACTATGTGTATGATATTTGTTCTACAGGTTTTGATGGGCATGTGGCCTTTATTGTGTATTAAGCCCTTGAGCCTAGGTGTCCAAATTATAGGAGAAACTCTACTGGATTTTTCGTAAAAATAGAAGTGTATCTATAGGTCAATATGCATAGTTAGGCTTGTAGGAGGTTTCCTATAGGTGACCTTCTACGCCAGTCATGGACCCCTTGGGCGGGTCGTGACATAGCTCTCCAAAGAATTATAAATTCACTTGGCTAGGGTTGGTGATTGAATGCAAAAAGGAGAAGAGAAAAAAGATCACACAAAGAGAGTATTGGCCACACAACAAATGTGCTAGGGTTGGTACATTGTGTGTTGATGAGTTACTATATTTCTTCTTTAAATATAAGAGATTGGAGCACAAGCAAGAGTAGGGAGCAAGCATGAGTGGTGCATAAGTAAGGGTTTCTCTTGAATGTGTCATCCACTTCTCCAAGTGGTTGGGCTACATGGCTAGGGTTAACACCCTAGATTTATGTGTTGCCCTCTTATCGAAGGAGTCCATACTTCTTACTTGGGCCATATTGAGTCCAAATGCATTAACCTTCATGTGCCTATCTTTTTTTTTTGTCCAATAAGCCCAAACTATGAGTTCAAGCTAATAAATTCTCTTACCTAATAATTATTTATACCTACTCTTTAAGAGCAAGTTTAGAAAAATATCAAAGTATAAAACTCCATGCATTAGGTACGGTGTTGATCTCAAGTCTAAGAATCACTTACATTACCTTTCACATAAGCAATCTATTGACATATGGTAGCATTCCATATGATTTCTCATAGTGGGTCAATATAGTAATATGTTTCATAACATATACCCATATGTCTTGTCTAGATATCAACATATCTACAATGTATGAGATTACTATATTCTTCTAAAAGAATGTGATGTGACATATGCTAGTTTACTCATGACTAATTGATATCCTATTTTCTAATTAATTCAACAAATCGGGATATTTAGAAATACAATTATATATAAATTATATCATAATTACAATGCCAATTATAATAAGTTTATACATAATTATATTTTAAGGACTTTATCTGATATATCATAGATATATCAAAACATATATATATTTATATTAAAACTAAATTGATAAAGAAGTCAAAACATCATATTTATCAAACATGCTAAGATAGATAATTTTTATGCTATTATAATTAATTGTCCCTAGGGCATTTATTCTAAAAGAGAATGTTTGGCTAAGATTGATAACTCGACATATCCAAGAGGCTTACAATCTAGATTCTAATAAAGAAATTTCAACAAGATTGTATAAAAATAATGTTGCTTGTATAGCTCAATTGAAAGAAGGATACATCCAAGGAGGCATAACAAAGCAAATTTCACCAAAACTCTTTTTCACTCATAATATTCAATAGAGTGGCAATATTGATATTAAACAAATCTATGCAAGTAATAATCTTCAGATTTATTCATGAAGGAACTTCCTACATCAACATTTGAGAAGATGATTCATAATATTACATTACACTAACTTAGAGATCTTAAGTAATATTTTCAACATGGGGAGTTAAACTCTTTTTCCCTTTATAATCTTTTTGCCCACTGGGTCTTACTAATAATGTTTTTAATGAGGAAAATTATTTGCTAAAAGAATAATGTACTCATTTTTTTCACTAGAATTTGTTTTCCCAATACATTTTTTCCTAGTGAAGGTTTTAATGAGGCATATTCTTTATAAAATGTACATCCAAGAGGGAGTGTTATAAATATTATATTCATATAGATGCCCATGAAGTCACTTTGATTTATCTATAGGATATTATAAGTTATCCTAGTTGAGTTTATCTCTAATTCTCTTTTAGGGCTTGGAGCCCTATAGATAGATGATTGTAACAAGAATTCTACACAATTGTTAATAAGAGAAAACACCTTTCATATTATTCTAATTTTTTTTCATCTATCTCTATAATATTCTTGTTTTACTTTTATAACAAGTCATAAATTATATGTGTATGTGTATAATTTTTAAGAGAGATAAGTAAATTGTGGCTTGCATTGATCACTTAAATAAGTCACATGACTAAATGTTTTAATCCTAACCATTAATGCAATATTTAATGACCATAATTTACTCTTCTCTCTCATATAAAAATAGTGCTCTCACTTGTTGTATCTCATATATATATATATATGGTTTTGGTAATTATAGTAATTTAATTATTTTAGAAGATAAACCAAAAACACATTGGAATTTCCCTAGAGATGATGAAGGAAAAAAAAAGAATAGTGTTTTGTCGATTATGTATGAATTTGTAGTATTAAAGTTATATTTTCTTTTTTTTAATTTTTTGGAATTTTATGGTTATCCATGTGGGTTATTGGAGCACCGTAGTCTCACAAGCTAGCCTTGTGAACCAATTCGACAGGCAAACATACTTAGTTTTGGATGAAACTTGGCAAGAAAATCAAACATGAAGAGAGGTCATGTGCTCTGAATTTGGAAGCAACACACTTGTGGATTATTTTTTTGAATTTTTCCCACTTGTGGGGTATTTGAGTCATTTTGGCAAAGATTATTTGCCTAGTGTGAGTAGAAAAGTACATGGTTATGATCCTTACATTTTTATCTTGATATCCATATGAGATGGTGCACTAGATTCTTTCTAAGCTAGGAGAAAAATCCCTACTTTAACTCAAAAAAAGTATGTTTACTTATGCCATTAAAGCTCTGGCTTAGAATCTCTTTAAGTTTTAAAAAGTCCTTTCTTGATGTGCACTAGAAGCTTTTTATGTGGTAATTTCTTTGAGACTCGATATGCATTAATGTTTTGACTACATGCTTATATTTATGAACATGTTGCTTATAGGATTTTGGTTGTATAGATAACAAAATCCTCAATGTTTTGTTTGCTTCTCTAAATATGGCTCAAATTTATTGGAAGACTAGCATGCTGGCCAAGAGTCGGCAACATGCACTGATAGTTTCGACTAGAGAGATACTGACCTGTCATAGTTGGTATGAGAGTCTAGTTCCTAGATAGCAGATCGGGTGGCCACATGGACTTGAATTCACACCAAGTGCTAGTCTTACTAAGCGTCTAAGTTCTTACCAAGCACTTAAAGGAGTAGGCAAGGAGAACGAGTAGGTAAAAAGACATGGTAAGTAAGGTAGATCAACTTGTGAGTCAAGTGGTGGGAGTGAGTTCTCATCATGTTATGGTGGAGCAACTCAAGGGTTGCAAGAGGTTGGAGTAATTCGAAGGCTAGTGTGTAAGATATCGCATTCAAGGGAACATTAATGGTGCATCGAGTACAAGCATGTGTAGAAGCTGATGGACTTGCTATTTAGCATAGGACATTAATTATGTACTTATTTATGATAGCATTCAAAGGAATGTAAAACCTCTCTCAAGAGTGAGTGATTTGACAACTTCTCTAGTGGAAAGAAGCCCCAAGAGAAGCCCTAGTCTTGTAGAGAAAGCTTGACCACATCCATGAGCAACATATGAACTATCAACGAAGCCATGGTCGTGTTAGAAAGTGTGGCCATAATAGGTAATTGACACATTATGTGGGATAACACATCTTTTTAGATGTGTTGAGTAGACAAATCTTATTCGAAGAGTCTAAAATCATGTCAAAAGGCATGAATTTTATTTAGAAGAGTAAACCCAAAGGGAACAAAGATGATCTAGGAAGAATTGATTGTCCATTATCGTGTGGGTGTAAGAAGCGACCTAAAATGCTTATCTACAAGATTCAAGACAAAATGCTAGAGGACTAGCATATCATAGCCACATGACAAGTGACAATGATACCCATCGTAGTAAGGTAGAGCTACATAATTGCATAGTGGAGTAGTGACAATGATCTTGAGGCATAGGGGACTAACACTATATAGTTGCAAGATAAACTTTGTGGCAATGACCATAAGATTCACAATTGCACATGCATAAGCAAAGTGAAGCTCAAGTTAGAGTGAAGGATGCTTGATGCTCAACCCCATCAGAGACATTGATGTGAGGAAGCCATCACGAGGGTGCATTCAAAAAAGGAGCCCTCAAGAGGATACACTCAGAGGAGGAGTCATCGAGAGAATGCACTTGAATTAGGCTACGATGGCCTAGACATTGAAGGATATCGCTTGAGAAGTGCCGAGAGGGGGCACTGATCATCGAAGAAGTAGCTATGAAGGCTAAGATACTAGCGAGTGGCTTTAAGGGTCATAGGAGATGAGCCAACATCAACTTTAAAAAGATAGGACTTAAGCATGCAAACTTAGAAGGGGTTGTGAGGGCCAAGATACTAGATACCATTAACTTTGTAAAGACTTTGATGGTCAAGATACCATCAGGGTGCGAATTTAGAAAGAGTTAAGAGGATTTGATTAAGTGTGAAAGTGGCATGGTGAAGTATATGAGACTAATGCATGTTTTGTCAGTCATGAATTGACTTATGTAAGCCATATTTTGTCAATCATGAATTAACTTGCACATGAACAAGATATGACACTTGCGTCTTTCACACTTATGGAATAGGAATTGGATATGGGGCTATCTATTAGTAGACATCTAAAATACCAAGTAGGTGCATAAGCTATTAAGGTATCATACACTTAAGCTACGAAGGTAGCAAATCAAGAGATGTGTAGGGATAGTGTGATACAAGCTATAGAGGTAATTGGTCAAAAGATATGTAGTGACAGTATGTACACAAGCTATAATGATAGTGAGGCAAGCACAAGTTATAGAGGCAATAACCCAATTACTATAGAGGTAGTAGGATAGGTGAATTCGTTAAGGCAACAAAACTAAAGTGATGTGGAGACAGTAGCATGTGAATTTGTGTTAGGACAACAAAGTAGAGTCTACAAAGGTATATCACAATGTTTGCAAAGGTAGCATCACCTTAGACACCAAGGTTGGAGAGGCAACTAACCAGAGGTTGCGAGGGAAATAATGTTTAGTGGTATGAATTCAAAGAGACAGAGCTAAGAGGAAGTTAAGGAAGGAGCTGAGGAGCACCAAATTGATGACGATCCTAAAAGCTATATCAAGTTGAGGGTGTCATTCATCAGAGCTTCTCGAATGATGTTAGCTCAAAGAGACAAGCATAGACTAGTTGAAGAAGAAGCTCAAGTGGAGCAAGTTAAAGATGCAAATGAAGATTTAGGAAGCTAATGTTGGAAAAGAGAAACCTTTATGGAAGTTATGTCAGATTGAGGAGGGCATTAACATTTGAAATGGGGGAGAATGTCACAAGCTAGTCTTGTGAACCAATTCAGCAAGCAAACATGCTTGGTTTTGGTTGGCAAGAAAATCAAGCATGAAGAAGAGGCCCTGTTGTCCAAATTTGGGAGCAAATACATTTGTAGATTATTTTTCTTAATTTTTCCTATTTTATGGGTATTTGTGTCATTTTGGCAAAGATCATTTGTTCAATGTGAGAAGAAAAGCACATGATTGTGATCCTTGTATTTTTATCTTCACACCTAAATGAGATGGTGCACTAGAACTCTTCTGAGTTAGGAGAAAAGCCTTTATATCAACTCAAAAAAAGTATGTTTACTTGTGCTTTTAGGGCATTAACTTAGAATGCCTTTTAAGGGGGAGTCTATGGTGACCTGAGTGGGCACTATGGCATAGGTTAGGGATCAAAGTGTGGTGGCCTAGAGATTCCCCATACATACTCAAAATTATGTAATAAGACATATATTAATATAATGGTGTTGTCCCTCTCCTTATTGTAAAAACTCCTTTCTCAATATGCACTAAAGGCTTCTTGTGTGGCATGTTCTTTGAGACTCAGTATGTGCAAATGCTTCGACTGCATGCTTATATTTGTGGACATGTTGAGCATGGGATTTTAGTTGCATAGGTGAAAAAATCCTTAATGTCCCATTTATCTATCCAAGTGTGGCTTAAATTTATTAAAAGGTTGGCATAATGGCCAAAAGTTGACAGCATGCACTGCAAGGTTTTGCCTATAGAGATAGATACTAGCTAGTGACATATAGGCACATGGACAAGGCAACAATTTACGAATGAGACAAGGAATTGAGTTATAGGGATGGGGTGGGGAAAGTTGCCCTACCCTACCTTGCCCTATTGTCTTTTTTAGGAGTAACTCTTTGGCTCTTATTATTGACTTATTATTGAAAATAAGGATGAAAGTAATCGAAAGAGTTAAAATAAGTGGAAAACTAAAATAAATATTTTTCTACCTCCCTTGTTTCATTTGAGATAATTCTATGGAGAGCTTAAACTTTTATAAAGCTAAGTGTTTTTACTATTAGATTACTTTTTTCTTTTCAAATCTCAAAGCAAATGAGTTAAATAAAAAAAAAATACAAAACTCAATGTAAAAAATGCAATCCAATAATGATAACACTTAACCTCCTATAAGCTTGAGCTCCTAACAAAATTACCCCAAGTAAAAGAAGGGAGGAAGCAAAATTTTTACCCTCCCAAAACGGGATGAAAACCAGGTACAATTGAGGGAAGAAATTATAGTTTACAAAATTGTTTGTGGTCTTTGTTGTCTTCTCTTGTGATTTATTTTATAGGTGAAGCTTATAATTTATTATCTTGTTCACTAGTTAGTATATTTGTAATTATACATCAAATCATACATAAGTAATTATACTTCAAACCATGTTAAATTCAAATGAAAAGTAAAAATATCAAAAATCAAAGTCACTTTAGACAATGAAAAATAAAGGTATTTAATAAGTGTGTGGTGACTTATTTCACTGAAGTTTCAATTTTATCCCTTAAGTTTTATTTGAAGTAAACTTACCTGCTAACTTTTAAAAAATATACAATGTTACTCAACTACTTAACTCTATTTGGTTTTTTTTTTAACGAAAGTGCCCACATAGCTTCCAACATGACAAAAATACTTGGTCTGCCTTAAATGTTGCAATAAGTCATATTCTGATTTTTATTTTAACTTTATAGTCTTCGTTGTAGGGTTAGGGTTTTTGGCTAGAAGAAGATGGCTTGTCAGGCACCTTTTGTGAATTCTAGAAGTTTAATTATATACTACTATTGCAATAAGAAAGCTATGATTTAGACTCCTCAAATTGAAACAAACCCTAATAGATCATTTGGGGCATATCGGAATTGGGTGTGTGTACAATGAAGCCACCAATCCTTACATGTGTAAAGAAGGAATTTATTTAATTGTGTTTTGCAGCTATTTCACCAAAGAAAAACAGAAAACAATGTCAGCCAAAAAATAATAAATTAGTTTGTTCTTTTAGGAGGGAAAATTGCGTTTTTTCCCAAATTAGGTGCTCAATTATTTTTTTGCTAGGTTTGATGTCATGTAAGGACCTCTATTAAAAAAACCAAATGGAGATAGGCAACCGAGTAACATTGCACATTTTTGAAAAGTTAGTGGTAAATTTGCTTCAAATAAAACTTAGGGGACAAGATTGAAAATTTAATGAAAATTAGGAGATCAAAAGTGCATTTTTTCCATATCAAAGTCATTTTAGACAATGAAAAATAAATGTATTTGATAAGAGTGTAATGAGTGATAACTTATGACAAAGTGTAATGTTATTCTATTAAATAGATATAATTGCATAACATTATTTGTAAAAAATAAAATGTGCTTTTAAATTGCACTATTTTTACATAGGATTATAATCATAATTTTAATACATTAAAATTTCTTCCTTTTCACGTTTCTATCAAAACAAGCAAAGAAAAATGATTTCCCACCTATTTACATTCCTCCAATTTCAATTGTATTATTTTACATGGAATTATAATTATAATTTTAATTTTTATATATTAAATTCTCTTTCTTGTCACTTTTCTATCAAATTAAACAAAAAAAAAAAATTTCTCCCATTTTCCCTATTTATAACCTTTTCCTTTAAAACAAACACACCCTTATTTTCCCTTTCACCCTACTAAGGATGAAAATATTATTCTCTCATTTTCTTTTTTTCTATTTTTCATTCATCCCAAATTTTATTCCTTTTTGTTTTCACTGCAACCAAACAAAGCCTTAAATGTTCAAACTATAGAAAATACTTATATACTTGGCTATTATAACATGTCTTTATTTTCATCTAGTAAAAAAATCAGTTAATTTTATTTTCCAAATGTCAATTTTATAAGACTCATATACATTAAAAATTGTAACTAATTTTTTCTATTACTAAAAATAAGACACATATTATAATTGGAGTATATAAGAACTTTATTCTTTTGGCAAGTATGAAGTGCAAGAAATTTTTGGGCGATGAGAAGTGAAAGTATCATTGCCTACTATGTTGACATGTATCTTTATGTCTCTCTAGATTTAGATCACCTTTAAACACAAATAGAGTAGTAGATAATTGACATCAGTAATCTATAATAGTCTTTCTAGGAGCATGAAGAGTTCTCTTATTTCCACTTTTTAACTCCAACTCTCACATTCATACCTTCTTACTAAAAAGTTGGGGCCTCATAATAAGCTCTAATTTTTTTTTTTGTGTAAGGGAGTAAATTGGATGGAAGAATTGGATAGTGGAAAGAGATTTATTATAGTCAAAATATGATTTAACAAAATCCTTTTAAGACACTGTTCTAGAATTTTTTGGTATTAAAGACCATTGATGCCAAAGAAAGAAAGAAACGAATATGTGTTATATAAAGGACTGGTTCTACGTTGAAGCTTTGAATATTGGTTGCGAAGTATTATTCTGATTGGTGGCTAATAATAGGACATGATGGAGGGAGAAGAAATGACTAAGGCTAAGTTTGAATAATTGACTATTTGTCATTGTAGTTTTCCATTACAACTCATTGGTATTTACAAGCAAGTCTTGGTTGACAAAGGCAAGTTAGTAATCTTAGATTTTTTATTTGTTTACTTTTTCTAGATTGTAGTAGATATAATTAGTACATAGATTTTCTCTCTTTTATCTTTTTGCAAGTTGCCAATTTATGAATTATGATGAATGTAAAGTTGTAGACTTCTTGTAGCCACTTGCATGATTTTTATAGATTTTTTCTAGATTAGCATTTTTTTAACACTCCCCCTTAATGTGGAAAAATCATGAATTCCAAGCATTTCTCTAAATTTGTTAAATTTCTCAATCGGAATTGATAATGTGAAAATATCTACAATTAGTTTTCTAGTCTTACAAAATTCAAGTTTGATCTTCCTTCTCCACAAACTTTCAAATGAAGTGATGTTGGATCTCGACGTGCTTCTTGTAGCTATGGAATACTAGATTCTTTGTCATGGCTATTGCAAACATGTTATCATAGTAGATTTTTGTTGGTGCCTTAATGCTTTGTTGCAAATCTTGGAAATATCTTCTTAACCATATTGCTTCGATTACTACACCTATTCCTACTATATATTTCGCTTCTCTTGACAAGAATGCTACAATTTTTTGCTTCTTTGGTGCCCATGAGATATCCACTTGTGCTCTTATTATCATTGACACTACCAACCTAATCACTATCAGTGTAGCCAATTAAATTTAAATCATGATTTGATTTGTACAAGATGTTGAATGTCTTCATACCCTTGACATATCTTAAAATTCTTTTTGCAATAGTGAAATATGTCATATTGGGATCACTTACGTATTTGGAAACAATACTTACTACATGCACTATATCTACCCTTGTGTTTATGAGATAGATCAATGAGTCAAAAAGACTGTTAAATTGTATCATTAACTTTCTCTTTGCCATCTTGCCTTGCTAGTTTCTTATTCAATGCCACCAGTGTTGCCAGTGGTTTACAGTCCTTTATGTGGAATTTCTTCATCAAATGATCTGCATATTTTTCTTGAGATATGAATATTTGTTTAGGACTTTGTTTTACTGGTATTCTAAGAAAATATTTGATGAGACCAAGATCAATCATCTCATATTCCTACATTAGGGCCTTTTTGAAGTCTTTGATCATCCTTGTATTAGTGCTAGTATAGATTAAGTCATCCATGTACAAGCATAGAATGAGAAAATGATTTCCATGCTTCTTCACGTACATATATTGTTTACTTGGGCTTCTAAAATACCCATGATTAAGAAGATATTTGTCGATTTGCTATTCCATGCATAAGGGGCTTGCTTGATTCTATAAAGCATCTTTTTCAAGCGATACACCTTGTCTTCTTTGCCTTGAATCTCGTACCCTTGTGGTTGTTCAACATAGACTTCTTTTTCAATTTCTCCATTTAAAAAGGCTAATTTCTTGTTGAACTAGTAAATGTGTAGCTTCAATTGTGCAACTAGTGCTAGAACCATTCTTGTTGTCTTTGTGTGCACCACAGAAGCAAAGGTTTCGTGGAAGTCGATGCTTGGTTGCTAAGAGTATCCTTTTGCAATAAGTTGTGCCTTGTACTTCTAAATTGTACCATCTTCATTGTACTTGATTTTGTAGACCTATTTTAGGCCTATGATGTCTTTATTTCTTAGTTTATTTGTGAGCTCCCATGTATGATTTCTCTTTACCATCTTGATCTCCTCATTCATGGCTTGCCTCCATGCTTCTTCTTTTGAATGCTCTTCATATTTTTGTAGTTCACAAGAAAACAATGTGATATCACAACTTTGATAAAGATGTTGTAATGGACACATTTTTCTTGAAGGAGATGAATCTTCTTGTCTTGAACTTTGACTTGAAATTGAAGGTTGTGCTCTTGTGCTAGGATCAATTCTTCTTTCTTTGGCTTTTTCAAGGGGTTGGGTGGCTTTAGTTGTTTCATCATTCCATTGCCATGTTGCTCTTTCATCAATGATAACATTTCTTGAAATGACCTATTGCTTTTGATTCTAGATTATAGAGATGATAGCCTTTTGATTCATTGTTGTACCCTGCACAGATACATTCTTCTCCTTTCTCATTTAATTTTTCTCAGTTGTCTTTTGGAATATGGGCATAAGCAATGCAGCCAAAAATTTTGAAATGATCAACTTTTGATTTTTTCTTGAACCAAGCTTCATATAGAGTCATATTTTTCATGACTTTTGTGGGGGATCTATTAAGATTGTTAATGGCTTTGTTAATAGCATCAGCCTATAGATATTTTGGCAAATTCTTGCCATGAAGAATGGTGAGTGCCATCTTAATAATTATTTTATTTTTCTTTTTGTGACATCATTTTGTTGTGATGTATGTTGAATAGTAAGCTATTTTTTATACCATGCTCTTTACAAAAAATTAAAAAATCTATGATCAATAAATTTGACCCCACAATCAGTTTTTAAAATTTTGGGAGAATGCATACTTTGCTTTTAGCAAGGGCTTTGAATTGAGTAAAATGCTAGAAAACATCTTATTTTTGCTCAATAAAATGAACCCACATCATGTGGGTAAAATCATCAACAAATAATTAAAAAAATGTCTTTTATCACCAAGAGTGTGCGTTCTTGAAGGACCCCAAATATTAGCATGTACCAATTCAAGTGGAGCTTTAAGTCTCCAAGATGTCTTTGAAAATTGCAATCTATGCATTTTGCCATATATGCATCCTTCACAAATTTTCTTCTCAAAAGAAATATATGGTAGCTCAAGCACCATTTCTTTTTGTTTCAATAATTTAAGGTCATGAAAATTTAGATGGCCATATATCAAACCATAATGTGGATTCATTTAAATTTTCACATTTTAAAACACATTTTTGCCTAGGTCACATTATCAAATGAAAAATTTTGTTAAGGGCCATTTTGACAGTAGTTATAAGTTGTCCCCCTTTTTTTTTTTTTTCAATTATGAGGCATTTATCATCATCAAAATTAAGTGTGTAGCCTCTTTAAACTAATTGTCCCACATTTAATAAATTTTTTGTAAGGCCCAGAACATAAAAAAAAACCTTTAATATATTTTTCATTGCCATCTTTAATCTTGATAGCAATAATGCTTTTTCTTTTAAAATTTTGAATTTTTCCATCACCAAGTATAACTTGAGATTTAATATTTTCATCCAAAGAAATAAAGCAACTTTTGTTGCTTGTCATGTGGTTTAAACAACTGTTATTTGAATACCAAATATCCCTTAATTCTTGATAACTAGAATAAGCAGAATAAAATAATTGATTAAGAAATTTATTCTTTTCAGTAAAATGAGCTTCTTGTTTTTGCGAGTACCAACAATCTTTTTCAAAATGATTATACCTTTTGCATCTTTTGCATTTGAACTAACAATCTTTTGTATCATGATTATTCTTTTTGCATAAATTGCAATAGAAGCTTGATTTTTCTCTATTGTTCCCTTGATTTTTGAAATTTCCTCTCCCTTACTAGGGTTAACAAATGATCCTCTATTTTGAGGATTTTGGTCATAACTATTTTTATTATCACCATCATTATTGGAGATATTTAATTTTGATTGAAAAGTTTGTTACAATGGTTCATCCAATTTTTGCTCTCTTTCCTCACATGCTACTAGAATTTCCATTAATTCCACTATAGTAAGCTTTGATGAGTCATTTGATACTTCTATTATAGCCACCATATATTTAAATCTAGAATGAAGGGTTCTTAAGATTTTTTGTATAATTTTCTTGTTTTTTACTGTATCTTTATAACTTCTAATTTGATTTATGATACCAGAGATACAAGAGAAGAATGTTTGGTTGGATTCTCCTTCCTTCATTGTCATAGTGTCAAAATTTCTTCATAGCAATTGAAGTTTAATAGAAATTATCTTGTTGGAGCCCTTGGATTTACTCTCCAATATCTTCCATGCCTCTTTTAATGTTTTTGCCAATATGATATTTGAAAACATTATTGAGTCAACTCCTTCTACTTATTTTGCTTATACTTCTTTTATTTTATAGTCAACCATTGTGATAGCTTCTCTTGATTTGTTAGTTCATGGTATCCTTCTTCTGCTAACTACCATATATCTTATAAAATTAGTAGAGTTTTTATTTGAAACTTTAAAAATTATAGACTTCTCTTTTAAATATTGGAATCGTAGTTTGGGTATAATTAATAGTTGGAGTAATGATTTTGGATTGGAATGTTGGGTTAAAAAGATTGAAAAAACAGTAGCAATTGACTCTGGATCGAAAATATTATTCCGATACCAATGTTGGAGCTCTGAATATTGGTTATGAAGTATTATGTTAATTACTCAAGTGGCTGATAATGGGACATGATGGAGAGAGAAGAAATGACTGAGGTTAAGTTTCACTAAATGACTCTTTGTTCTTGTACTTTTCCATTATAACTCATTGGTATTTATAGTTAAGGCTTTGCCGACAAAGGCAAGTTTAAATCTGACATAATATTACATAGATTTTCTCTCTTTTATCTTTTTGCAAGTTGCCAATTTACGAATTACAATAACAGTAAAGTTACAGACTTTTAGTATCCACTTGCATGATTTTTATAGATTTTTCTATATTAGTATTTTCTTTTTTTTTTAAACAGAATCCCCTGAATTTGAAGATGTTGCTCCCACGGGCCAAATGGCAGGTTTCCTTCGTAAGATAGGAGGTGTGCCCATAAGCACTCACTGGGATGACATGATCATTCTTAAAGTAATGCTATAAACAAATATTTTTAAATTTATATATCTCTTATTTATAAACATATCACAATTTAATTTAAAAATCTTTCATTTATTTATTTTCTGTCATATTCATATATACATTAAGTAATAATTTATGCACGTAATCACTGCCTCACTGCCTGGGGCACTTAGTCCATTGAGTGTAAAGATTGACATTAATAAACTATTGTAGGTACCTCTTGTGGTTGCGTCATCTGATCATTTATTTCTGCTCTAACAGGAACTCAGTGATGAGTCATGAACTAAAATGGTTACTCCGAGAGATGAATGGCTGCTTCAGCAGATGTTGTAATTTTCTTTAGTTAAATGGGTAAATCTGTCTCCTGATTTTTTTAAGTAAATATTCAACTTTTGAGGGAGAGAGATGTTCTGCATGTTAACCCACATTCAGAGGCCAAGTGGTTATTATCATGGAAATCTTATCTGAATGTGAAAGTTGATGTCCTTGGGCTTACGCATATGCCTCTTTCTAACTGTATCATAGTGCTGCAGAAAAGCATTTCACTCTATTAATAGGCGCTTAATTCCAATTTCTTGCCTTTTGCTGTTGTAAGGGATTTATGGGTGCACCTTGATTGCTGCATTGTCATGTTCAATAAAACATTGAATTGAACAACTTTGTTAAATTAACTTAAAACAAATATTCATTCTACATATCATTAATTCTCTAAGATATGTACACAATTAATTATCTGTAACATTCGATACAACTTTTCTATTGAAATTGGAAAGAAAAAAAGAGAAAGGGGGGACCCACTTTTGTACAGCTGTTTTGGCCTCTTCTTATCCCTTAACCCAGAAACACCATTCAAAGAGGAAGCTGCTTATTCAAAATTTCATCAAAGAAACGAACTTTCAAGGTGAATCCTTATTCTGCACTGGTCTATATATCTTTCTCCTGCTATTATTCAAACTTGCTGCAAAGATTCAAAAGTTCCTTGTGAGCAAATCAGCAAAGACTTTCATTTAAACAAGCTTCATCTTCTTGTTCTCATAATTACCATAACTTTGTTTATATTAGCATATCACCTTTTGTTTTTTTCCAGAATCCATGCCATCAACCCACATGTCTATTTCTACAATTTTATCTAGAAGAAGTGGCATATTGCGTCCCAATACCCTTATAATTTTACACGTATTATATTTCTGGTAAGTATAATTAATCCATTAAAAGAGATCAAAGATGAATTTTTACCTGGTTTGGAGTTTCTTCTGCATCTGACAACCTGAGGAATGAAAACCCCAGTACCTTTACCACTCTTCCACAAGTTCACAAGCCAAACAGGTGGTGAACCAGAGCACTCGGTTTCCCATGAGCAGAAGCGGCTCGCAGGCGGTGAAGCTCCGGGAAAACCATAAACTGACCGGCTGGAATCACCATTAGCAGCACCAAAAGAGTTGAAATGTTTGGTTTCCAGGAAATCTTCATTGTCATCAGTAGTCAACAGCAGAATCTGCCTCTTAATCTCAGCATAAAAGACATCGTCATCATTCTCAGCCTCATACACAATACTAGGATCTGAATTCATCTCCATGTTGGAATAATTAAGGTAGAATCCTAGGCTGTGTTTCTTTATAAGAAAATTTGTGACCTTGGAATTGAAATGATAAGTGGGTTCTGGACGATTATATAAAGTAATCATCAGAGGAAAAAAAAAAACAAAAAACAAAAGAAAAAAAGGAGGAGTAACTTTGTTTGTGGTCAATATGTTGGGTCCAAGAAAGCAAGATTGTGTGAACATCTCCAAAAGCGTCCAACTTGTGAGAATATGTGTATTTTCGTACGCCAGCAGATGTCCTCTCCTTTCAAGTTATTATAATTATTTTTTTATTTTAAAATCATTGAATGTAAGAAGCATTCAAATTTCAACTGGATAGGAAGTGCATTGGAGGTTACTTTCCAGCGACATCAAATTTGATTATTGATTAATATAACATCCACATCAAGGATGCTTATGGTTTGGGTTACCTTAAAATATTTCAGTTTATGGTTTATAATGTTCCTATTATATTGGCTAAGCATCAATTAGGAGTATCAAATTGGAGGTGGATGATTAGTGATTACCACTTCTATGACATCTCTAGTATTATAAAAATGTTAAACTTATGCTTATTTTTGTATCGTCTAGGAGTAAGATCACGCTTCTAAACAATGAAAACCGTTATCTTTTGATTATTTTTGGATGAAATATAAATAATCATCATCTTAGTATTATATAATTCTTAAAACTTCAAATCTTATAAATCATTTTTGAAATTTTTAAAAAATTAAAAAATTAAAATCTCAACTTAAAAATAAAAAAAAAGGCATATGAGTTACCAATAATTTTTTCTAATAATTTTTAATATAAATTTTAATCCTTTGTGAGTTAATTTTCTTTTGAATTAAATTACTATAAGTGAGGACTGCATTTTTAATGTGTTTAGAGTGTGACTGTAAATAAGTATTTTAAATAAATTATTACTAAAATTCAAGTTGATTGTATTTGGAGATATACTGTATGCATTTTTTTTATTTTTTTTCATTATTGCTTTAAGCCTATTGTATAAAAAAATAGTTAGAAATAGTTATAGGTTGTTTATATGTCTTTTCTTATTTCTTCTAATTAAGATTTTAACATTTTTAACTTTTTAAAAGCTTCAAAAAGTTTATTTATACTATCTAAAAATGTATAAGGTTAGGTGACATTTAAACTGATGATTATTTATATTTTTTCCATTATCTTTTTAATGGTCAAGTCATCTTGTATTCATATAAACTAGTTTATCTTTTCATTGACTTTAATGAATATATTTCACGGTTGATATTTACAAATATATATATATATATATATTGATGTTATTTAATTGTAATTTTTAGCAAAATTAATTAACGAGATGATTGGAAAATGGTTGAGATTTAACCGTGTCTTAAACTCTATCTGTAAAGTTAATTTGCAAAATAAAAGTGACATCAACCATAAACTCTTTTAATCATTTGATTCAAGAAATTTGAAGTTAAGAGTAAACTCATCCAAAGAAATTAAATGTTAAAAGAATTTTAATAAAATATAAATAATATTAACTGTATGTTAAAGTCCAAATAATCATTAGTAAATTAACAAAAGTTCCTATTCCAAAAAAATGGAAGATAAAAATGTAAGAAAGCTATTCAATGATACCAAATTAATCTTCTCGTGAGAGTTGAGAGTGAAATGTGGGGACCATGGAGACAGCTTGATGACTTGTTTGTGATTGGGCTACGCACAGCTGTCAGCTCAAGATTCAGCGGGGGATTCCCTGTCGTAAGGGAATCCATTAGCTTTCCTCATGGCTTTGGATTCCGTGAAAAGATTCCCTGTCACAATCCATCCGTAAGAGCAAATTGTTCCTCTTTTTTTAAGGGGAAATTTATTAGTGTGACAATTTTTTTGCCCCATCTCAGAATAAAGGTTGGATATTAATAATATTTCAACTAATGTTAAAATAATAGTTATGGTTGATTTTTTATTTTTAAATTTGAAATATATTTGTAAAGAAATGAATTCAAAATGTACATAAAATTTGCCAGTCGAAAGTTTTTTTCCTTTTACATAAAACAAATTTATAAATAAGTTGATTTTTTGTGCTACGTGAATCAATTTTTTATAAAAATCAACTTGCAGTATTTATAACAATTGAATTTTTAATTTTTTGTGCCAAAAAGATTAAAAAAAAAAAAAGATTTGAAAAGAATAGATGAGACTGTGAGCCACGGCCCAGTCCACAGACCCGTTGAAAGCCACTTAGGGTCATTGCTTTGATCTCTTCTCCAACCACTTAGGTAGTGGAAAGTTATGTGAAATGACAATTTAGTGACAATTACCATGTGAGTGTATTGTTTGTGTTGTTTAATTAACCATTAATTAGCAAAATAAAGGAAGGAGAATTTTCCAAGAAGTCTTACTTCCTGTGAAAGGAGAAAGTTACCTACCTTCCTTTCCTCTTAGTAAAAAAAATTCTTATAGAAATTTTTAATTTCTATTATTAATCAAACAATTTTAAGTATTTTTTAAAAAATTAATAAAAAATTTATTTCATAGTAAGTTTAAATTCCTTTTAGAATTTACTTCCTAAATTAACCAAATGATCCATTTATTTGTTCTCTACATGTGTATGTTTGTGTTTGGACATGAGTGGGACTATTTTCACAATTACGTTTACTAGTGTCACATCCTATTTAATACAAAATTGGTATATATACTAAATTATCCTTTAATTAAAAAAGAAACAAAACAATATTAATAATTAATAACTATCATTTTATTTTATTTTCCAAAAAACAAATATGCATAAAATTGTTCTATATATGAGTTTTAAATTTGATTATTGATGAACTTAATTATTACTAAAATTAAATATGACTTACAAATATCTTTTTGTAATTTTTTATAATTACTTTTATTGTTGGGATTGCATAAATCATTTTGTTATGATTTTTTTTTTCAAAACAAAATGATATTTCACAGGACCATCTTTCTTGCTTAAATTAATTGTTTATCATAACACAAATGATAGGCATATACTAACTCCCACACCAAATCACATACTTCTTTGCTAATCAAAAAAGGATGTTCGCCTTTTTCAGTGAGTTTCAAAAAAATAATGAGGATGTGGGGCTTGGTTGGGACTATCATTATTCTTACTACAATCAACACAAATACTTCATTTTGATTTTAAAAAAATTATCTTTAAGATATAAAGTACCATATAATTTCTTTTATCCTTAAGCATAATTCAAAATAAGCAAAATTTATATCATTGGTAACTTCAAACACTTCATTTAAGGTTAGTACTCAATTTTTTTTTTGTTTTGTATACATATGATTATATTCTATCTTCAATTTTTTTTTTTCTAATTTGGGGCTAAATTTTTTTTTCTTCACATGAGTTGTTTTAATTTTTTTTATTAAAACTTGTAATTAAATATTTTTCTTAGTGTTTTTTACATGTGGTTTAATTCAAACGATTTAATTTTATTTATTTGATCATTTTTTTGTAATTGAATATATTTTCTTTATTTAGCATGATTTTAATTAATATAATTATGATAATAAAGTAGATGATATTAAATGTTATAAAGTAATTATATATATTTTAAAAGAATAAATTAAGACCTATTATTTATATCTTAATTCTTAACTTATTTAAATAAATGATAGTTTAGTCTATAT
Source organism: Saraca asoca (assembly GCA_026873985.1). NCBI lineage: Eukaryota > Viridiplantae > Streptophyta > Magnoliopsida > Fabales > Fabaceae > Saraca > Saraca asoca. The sequence continues at coordinate 26,131 of JANHAO010003317.1, forward strand.
GAAATTTTTATATTTAATGAGTTGTGATATTAATAAAAGTCTCTCTCTCTCTCTCTCTCTCTCTCTCTCTCTCTCTCTATATATATATATATATATATATTGGCAACAAACATTTATATATAAATTATTTTAATGCCTTTTACAAAAAATAAATTATTTATTTCAATAGTGGTCTAATTACAATTTTACACACTACAAAAAAACAGTATAAATAGCGACGGTTACATAGTATATTTAGCGGCAGTTAGAACTGCTGTAAAGTAAAATAGCGGCGGTTACGAGAACCGCCACAAAATACGCCGCCGGATCAATATTAGCGGCGGTTAAAAGCAACCGTTGGAAACTAAATTTTTTTAAAAATTTGCATATAATTTAGCAGCGGTTAAATTAACCGCCGCAATGTTTTATTTAAAAATTTTCAGTGTAATTTAGCGGGGGTTACGTAAACCGCCGCAATATTTTTTTTATAAAAATTTCAATTAGTGGGGGTTACGTTAACCGCCGCTAAATTTTTGTAATATTTTAAAAAAAATATATTGTTAACAATTCAGTTACTTCAGAAACTCATCATCGGAACTAACAAAATGCACTCTCTTAAGAACACTATTGCAAGCAAAATGATATCTTAGACCTGATAGGAATCCAGAACTCAACTAAAATTGT
>JANHAO010003318.1:0-26383 GCA_026873985.1 Saraca asoca
AATATACCCCTATATTTTTATTATTTACACATATGCCCCCGTGTCGGTGTCCTATCTTTTTTGAAAATGTCGTGTCGCCGTGTCCATATCCACGTTTTCCCGTGTCCCCGTATCGATGTCGGTATTACATAGGTTTTTTTAGACTGCAAGGGCTGTTTGGTAACTTGGGTATGTAGGCCTTGGTGATGGGCACCCAGTCTTATGCCCCAAAGAAAACTTTCTAACCTTTAAATTGCCAATGAGTCCATTTACAAAGCAAGCTAGCGACTTTACCAAAAAGGCTGAATTACAAAGAATTGAAGGCCCACTATGACAGGAATGGGGTCAATGCCAATATAAGAGTAGTATTGTTATGATTCCACTTCTTTAAATTATAACATGCAATATCAATTATCTATCCGCTCCACTCTTTATATGATTTTTTATACATTAACTACACTCACATTTTAATTTTGAGTGTGTATGGCTTACGCTCCCATATGCAAATTTGACAACATATATCACGGAGTTAAATTTTTTTATATATAAATATTATCTATTTATGTCATAGATCAATTTAAAAAAAGATGAATTATACTTATATCCGTTAAAGTCTAATGTAAATATATTTATATTTATTTTATTTTTATAAATATGTATTTATCTTCTCTATTTTTTGATCTAGGGAAGATGAATATATATATATTTTAAATAGAAGAAAAAGAATATGATTATATATAAAAAAATTTAATATATAATTTTAAAAATAAAAAAGATGTAAATATAAATAAATGAATGTAATGTTTTTCAAAAAGATATATTGGTAAGAAACATATTCAAACTAGCACTTGGGAGTCATATATGTTTATTTATAAATGTTTTATGGATCGGTGGCATTCAATATATACAATTGAACTTAGATGATAAAACTGTGTAAATCAAACGGTTATGGAGAATACTAATGTGAGCCTGTTTTCGGCCCAAACAAATGCCATCAACTTCAGTTAGTTAGTTTATTTGTGGTTAAATTAATTTGTAACTCCCAATAGTTTTACACCTTTTTTAAGTAGTTACTTATAATTTAAAATTTTAAAATTAGATATCTATAATTTTTTTTTCATTTTTGATTGAGTATTCACCATCACGATTCTATTAATTCTGTTAATTATTTACTTACATGGAAGACGAAAATCCTACATGACATTAATTTGGTCACAATGGAGTAATGATATGGAAAATCATCATTTTTTATTTTTCAAGAAAATCAACCTTTTCTTTGTAAAAAAGGGTCTTTTCCCCTAGTTAGCTTGTGAAATAGAAGGGGGGAAAATGATGAAGATCTCATTATCGTGTAGCAGTAAAATTGAAACTTTAAACTCAAACTCCTGTAGCCTAAAAAATTGAAGGCAACCTACAAAGACGTTTCTTAATATACAAAATTACAAGGTATATCTTCATTCTTATTTTTTATATTCACTTTGAATAGGTACTTTGCTAAATGAATTTTTTTACTAGAAGTGTGGTCTTGTGGCTGGTTTGGGTGGATGGACAAGCCAATTGATGAACACACAAGAGACATAATCTTGAACAAAGAGGCACTATCAAGGACTTGGAGAAAAAAGTGATGTAGTTGAAGATCATTCTTACAATTTCTTGGGCATTGCTAATGATTTTGTAGTTTTGCTTTCAGGGGAGGGTGATTGTACACTTGTTTTTGGTTTTGCATTGTAGCCATTTTGGCTTTATGGGATAGAGCAATGGAAGGTGACTATAAGCTTGGTTTTAGGATTTTGCTTATGTAGGATATTTTGTAAAGAAATTATGCTTTTATTGTAATGAAATTATGATTTTCCCTAATATAATCGTATTGAATTTAAATTCAACTTGTGTCTTAAGGGTTTTGTAATTATGCCTATCATTATAGGCTTGTTTTACTATTGATTTTTGCTATTAAATTATAAACTAAAATTGTTTATTTATTCGCTTAAACAATCAACCTGCATTTTAGACATGTTTTGTTATTGTTTCTATCACCATTTGTTGGTTAATGTGAGATAACACTAAGATGACATAGTTTCACATGTGCTAAGACACTTGAATAAATCTGTCATATGCTAAGATAATTGTTGCTATAAGAATGTATTATGTGACTTCAAGCTAAATTTAAGCATTATTTATACAAGTTTCACTGATAATAATTATTGAAAAATTACTTTCAAGTACTAAATAAATGATATGCATGAGTTGAGCTCTTTTCCAAGTCAATGAAAGTACAAATTCATCAAAATCCATGATTGATTGAGCAAAATGCCTTTATCTTATAGCCAGAGAGGCTAGAATACTTCAAATGGCATACCTCAGTTTTCCAGTATAAGTGCTACTAGATCCTAATATGTTATTTGCATCCATTGATATGATATACTCTATGCATGTTGTTCTTCTAGTCCATTTTGTAGGCAGAAGAAAGTTTTCCTTTTTCAACATACAAAGCTACAGGACCAAAGTTTTTTTTATTCAAAGAATATATATATTTGAATGCATTTGCAAATGCTATAACTAGAGCAACATAATTCTCAGGTCAAAAATAAGGAACAAGTAATTCTATTAGAGATGCAAGCAAACAATCAAAACCAATAGAATTAGAAAATGGTAAGCTCATATGTTGTAAGTTGTAATAATAGTATAGAAAAATGGGCTATCTATTCTCAGCAAACCTTGGTATAGAGCTGATTCATTTATTGGATCATTTGCAAAAATAATACAAGTATGACTTTGCACCGATCAACAAAGAGCACAATCATTCATGAGGGGCATCGGGTTGTAGTTATCAAAATTCAGAAGATAGTAAAAGTTGTATATTTTGTCAGGGGCAATCAATGATGCCATGGTGTGAATCTGAGATCTCTTGCAAATTACCATATTATTTGTACTAATAAGAAAAACAAGGTAATCATGTTAAACTCAACATGCATTTTGGGCATGTTTTACCATTGTTTCTATCACCATGTAATGGTTGATATAAGATAATGTTAAGGTAATATACTTTCACGTGTGCCTTATAAATTATAGTTTCATGTTTTGCCATTACTTTTGTCACTTGAACATAGTTTGATGTGTGCCTTATTTTTTTTCTTTGATATTGCATTGACTCTTGGGCTTAATTTGTGCTTCTAGCATAAGAGAATGGACCTGCATAATTTGTCGGTTTGAACTTATAGCATCCCATCTTTTGATGGTAATTCTATCAACAACTAAGAGACATGCAGAAAAGATCAAATTGCATTGAATTTGAAGGAAACTCAAACAATGAATCTGCATATTTCTCTTTTTTTTATAAGAAAAAACCAAATTGCAACTTAAACAATGAACCTGTATAATTGATCCAAAATCATTCATTCTTTCATTCCAAATGATAAAATTCTAAATATTTTAAAAAGGCCACACAATTCAAATTTCAAATATATAAAGGTAAATCAATTACAATATCTTGAATACTAATTAAGACAAAAGGTACCACTAAGTTTAGTACCTAATATTTCAAAAGTACCACACATAACTAGGACAAAAGGCACTAAGACAAGATAACATAACACTAAATTAACTCCAATTGCAAAAACAATCAAATAAAACACTACATGATTTGGTAGTTGTTGCTTTGCCAGTCAATTAGACAACTTCATAATCTTTGGCTATTTGGTAAGGGTTGTGATGCTTGTATTGACTGTTGTGCACTACATAATCTACTTGTTACTGCTCTACTAGTCTTCCTTCCTTTTTGTTGCCTTTTCTTTGAGTTACTTGCATCAATCTTCTTAGGCATTCTATATGTCCTCTAATATCCATATTTTTGGCACTTGGAGCATTTTAAAATAATGCCAACCCTTTGAAGCTTATTTGGATGTTCTAGCTTATCAAGCTTTCTTCTTCTAAGCTTTTTAGACCCACCAAGGGGTATCTTTTTTGCTAGAGGTAGAATTGGTTCTCTATTTGATGTTGGCTATATATTTTCCTTATTGATAAGGTTGATAATGGGATCATAGTAGGCTTTGGTAAGCTAATGGGATGAAGAAATTACTAACATAGTTTTCTGGTACATCCCCATGAGAAAAATACATGCACAAGCATGCCTACATGGCAAATATATCAAACCCTAAAACCTATAATTGCAATTATTTTCTTTTAAGTCAACAACAAAATTTTCAAGATATGTCCCTACCTCAAACTTTTCAACACTAGCCCATTTGATTGCTTATTTTTCATATTCATATACTTCAGTATCAAGCCTCTTTCTAGGCTTTAGATTTACCTTGCCCTTGTAAAATTTATCTTTTGCTTTATTTTTTGCAAACCTTGTCATCTTATAGCATCTTATCCACTATATCATTGTAATTATAAGCTTATCCTTGGCCTCTAGAACTTCCATTAAAGGCCTCAGAAATGTTGTTCATTATCATATCACTTTTGGCAAAGAAGAGGAAATGAGATTTTGCCCACATCTTAGGGTTTATACCCATTAATTTGTTGAATGCCTCTTTCTTGACATTCTTCAACTCATTTATATGTTTTTCTCATTCCTTATAATGGGTTGCCTTTGATGCTACAAGAATCAAATCTCTTACAATTGTACCTCCACCATGTTTCTTCTTAATATTTACCTGTATGTACCTGACACATAATCTATGCTTAACTCTAAGCATTAACAATTGCAAGGTAGGTAATAGTCCTTACTGAAACAGAATAAAGTTAATAATAAGAATCATAAGATTTACAAGAAAATGACAAAGTACAAAGCATTACTTTTTATTGGTTATAACAAAAAACCCATGTCTTGTTCATTCTAATGTCTTCCAATAGAGAAGTCAAGAACTAGCACCATGAATCTTTGACTTCAGATTCAACTGCGGCTACAACTAGAAGGAAATACTAATCATTAGGGTCCTTTACCACAACTACCAACAATTGCCTTTCATACATTCCTTTGAGGTGGCTCATATCTAGGCTTATAATAAGCTTACATCCAACAAGAAATCCTTACTTAATAGATTAAAGACACGTATAATATCTTTGAAATCTAGATTGGTGTTGAAGTGATGCTCTCTTGAGAAACAGCTTCAATGTTGCACTTGAACTTAATCTTTTCACCTTTTGGTTGTAATCCCACAACTTCTTGTATTACTTATCGTGCTTCCCATTTAACTTCTCTACAGCTTTCCTTTAAGCCTAATAAGCCTTATTAATAGAGACCTCTACCATGTAGTTCTTCTTTACCATATTAATGACATCTTTTAACTTCATTTTTTGGTTATTTATTGTGTTCTCAACTATCTTGTTGGTTACCTACTCAGCCGATGTTAATTTACCTTTCATAGTCTACATACAAGTGTGCTATGGTATTAAAGTTTTGAACCTATAAGTTTATAACCCACCCACTTTGCTAACAAAATAGAGAAATCAACAATGCTCAGCCATGCATTTCGCCCCACATCTCTTACTATCATTTGGCTTCATCTCAACATTCCTAACATTCAATAAGCACCATTTCTTTATTGCTTGTCTAAACTATTCAATGCTTGTAAACTCTAATTCCTTTTTCTATTAGTCGTTAGCACACATTTTAAAAAGGTTACTTAGGATATTTAGATAAGTTAATTTTTTCAACATCTCCATCGGTGTTGAACTCCACACTGTTTAAAGAATCAGTTTCATAGTCATTATTTATTTCTCCAAATTCAAAAATTCTTAGAGATGCAACATCATGCCCTTACTTAGTAGCTAGTTAATTAGTATCATACCTTTGTTTAGTAGTTAGTTGCTCAGCATCATGCCCATCATCATTGAATTTTACTTTAAATTCTACACTAAATGTTGTAAAGTTGTGAGCTACATCAATAATTGTGTCAATCACCTTTGCATGAACATAATTTTTAAAGCAATCATCATCATTCTTCTCATCTGCACTATCTTTAAAATTAATGTCCTTTACATTGTTGTCATCACTACTCATGTATTCTTCATCAACCTTATTAACATGACCATCAACAACATTCACCTTTAAATTTTTAGCAAATAATTCAAAACCCTAACTAACTTCTTCACTACCTTCAATATCATGTCCATTGCCCTCAGCAATTTTTTCACTGCCCTCAATTAGAACTATCAACACAATTCCATCTCCATGAGAATGATCATAAGTAACAAATATGTATGAATTTTTGTATTTTTCCTAAAGAGTTATTTTAGCAATTGCCATAGCATCCATATCATTTTTTTTTACCTCTTGAACCTTATCAATGCCATACACATCCTATGAATACCATATTTTTATTGTGTCGGTGTACTCAATCCCTTTAAGAATTAAAGTTATCTCTTGCAATGGCCATTTATCTAAAGTCAATCCTTTTGCAATTTCACCCTACCACCAACGTATTTTGTGTATTTCTGTCTAACAAACTCACACTTATAATGTAGTTATTTGGAACTTTGTAGATAATGAGAAATTAGATGTTAATGCTATAATTTGTAATAAAACTAACATTAACTTCAACAAAATAATTTACAAAACAAATTTATAATGCTTAATTAGGTAGATATTAATTCTTCTAACTATCATAATCTTTAATAAATTATCCATTACATAACCCCCAAAAACTATCATAATCCCTAATCTTTACACAATCAACAATTCAAAATCCTAATTCAAACACAAAAAGCAATTGAATTAAAAAAAAAAACCTGCAAACTGTCACAATCCTAAAAAAGTAGTTATAAAAAACACAAGGTATTATAGTTTTACCCATTAAAATACTCTAGAACTATTTTCTGTGCAAAGATTGGAATCTAAGTACCAAAAGTAAAGGCACTCACCTTGGTCCCAATGTATTGTTATTGTCTTCTTTACTAGAGTGGTCCACCACATTCTCTATTGCCACTAAAAGGGAGAAGTTATGGAGAAATATCTGAAGGCTGAGAACTACATTTTGTTCTTACTCCATGTTTTGTGAGTTTTCCCTTTTTCGTTAATAAGAAAAAGGACTAGGACGGAAAAATAGAAAACAAACGGTTTGGAGCCAAATTTATCTGCATGTGATAGTCACATGATTAGGAATCTGACTTAAAACTCTAACGTGGCCACATTAATGCCTTGTAAAATTTTCGCCTTCCACATAAGCAAAAAGTTAATAAAATTGATAAAATTTTGATGGTGAGTATCTAATTAGAAATAAAAAAAAATTATAAGTATCCAATTTCAAATTTTTAAACTATAAGTAGTCACTTGAAAAAGTGAAAAAACCATAGAGAATTGCATATTAATTTAGTCTTTATTTATTTATTTATTTTGTGAAATGATCATTCAATACCTTTTTTAATACCGGGTTAACACATGCATTTGACTAAGTTTTTAGCGTGAATTGATGATCTCTTTGATGAACAACTTATGGTACAATAAAGATGAGAACATAAATATTAGAAAATATAAGCTAGCTATCTAATTTTATATATTTAGGCATTCTCTTTGCTACTAATTGTTAGCTATTTATTTAATTTAATTTTCATTGTTATTTCATACAAATTTATAAGCCTTAAATTTTTGTTGCTATTACACATTAGTTTAGGATCTATTACATATTAGTTTAGAAGCCAATTAAATTGTATTTGTATTATATATTTCATGGATTTAGATCAATGAAATGACAGATGATTCTGACCATAATTTAATATCAATGAAATGACAGATGATTCTGACCATAATTTAATATAACATCAAAGCAAGGTTTAGCCATGGAGGATGAACCCACAAAACAAAATGTGAGATCACCGATGGCTTGATCCTAATCCATTCTTCCATAAAGACAAGATCCCATCGCAAGACTCACTTAAAGTCAATATGATCAACTTATGACACTACTAAATGGTAAGCAAACCAACAAGGCAAATTTTGTTGGTAAGATTGGTCAATCATCCAATGAATTATCAATTTGGATTTTAGATACAGGTGTATTAGACCATATAGTTTCTAGCTCATCTATTCATTCAAACCAAACTCATATAGAATTTGCTCTACTTGTATGTCTATCAAATGGGACACAGTCATTTGTTCAAGTATGTAGGAATGTTTCTTTAACCAAGGACATAATCATTGAGCATGTTTTCAATATGCCTAATTTTACCTACCATTTTTTATCAATTAGCAAACTGACCAAGGCTTTAAATTGTGTTGTTATATTCTCTCTTGATTTTTTTGTGTTATAAGACCTTGCCATGAGAAAATTTATTGAAACAAGTGAACTAAAGGACAAATTATACTACTTTAAAGGAATTAATATTCATCATATAGCTATTGACACCAATCCAAACTTGTGGCATCAACGTATGAGTCATTTATCTTTTAATCATTTACATCGTATTCCTTCCTTGCTTAGAATGTCATTTTAAAAAGATATAAAAATATTGTGAGGCATGTCACTATGCCATACAAACATGAAATTCTTTTCCTTTAAGCTTCAATAAATATCTCTTTCCTTTTGATTTAATACATATAGACATTTATAGGCTATGTAAAACACTTTCATTCAGTGGTACTTATTGTTTTCTTACTATTGTGGATGATCATAGTAGATGCACTTGGGTTTACTTGCTCCAACAAAAATTTGATGCATATTCCTATTTAATTCGCTTTCATGTTATGATTAAAAATGAATTTAATCAAAATATAAAGCAAGTAAGAAGTGACAATGCTCTATAATTTACTTTTGGATCTCTATCCAAATATTTTTGGGAAGAAGGCACTATTTGTCAAACTGCTTGTGCTTAAACTTCTCAACAAAATGGAATGGTTAAAAGAAAACACTGGCACATTCTCAAAGTTTCCCGTGCCTTAAGATTTCAAGCTGGTCTCCCTATCAGTTTTTAAGGTGAGTGTGTGCTTACTACTAGACTCAATTAAATAACATGCCTACACCTAAACTTAATGGCAAAACTCCTTATGAGTGTCTTTTTGGCAAGTCACCTTCCCACACCAATTTGCGTGTCTTCAATTACCTATGTAATGTATAACCTTCCTAAAGCTAAAAATAAATTTCAATTAAGGTCACAATCTTGTGTCTTTATTGGATATCCTATGGGGTAAAAGGGATATTATGTGTATAACCTCCAAACCAAGCGTATCTACACTACACAAGACATTGTGCTTTATCAAGAAAATTTCCTTTTTCAAACCAATAATTTTGAAATTGTAAAAGTCTCAAATTATCATCCTTCTTCCTATTCAAGGTGATGAGCATGACCATAATCAACCTATTTGTAACTTTCCTTCTTCACAGATTGAGACTAAACTTCCTATCAAATCCACAAACACTGACATACCTATTATTCAACCCTATATTTAATGACCCCACCAACCACGTCAACTTCCACAACATCTACAAGATTATGAGTATGAAATCCTTGGAATAGTACCATCAGTTCCACCTAATCCAGTTTAGTGTCCTCAGGTATGCCTTTCTTGTCATCTTTCCTATACATGTTTTACACCTTCACATGTAGCTTCTCTTTTGGCAATATCTTCCCAAATTGAACCAAAGTCATTTTCTCAAGCCAATCCAAGATGATAAGAAGCTATGGCAATTAAGCTAGCATCTTCAAAGAAAAATAAGAGTTAAGACCTACAAGAACTTCCCATTGGAAAAAGACCAATTGAATCCAAATGGGTTTATAAGATAAAACATAGAACAGATTGAAGCATTGAAAAGTACAAGACTCATCCTGTAGCAAAGGGGTATACAAGTTGAAGGGGTAAATTTTACAGAAACCTTTACACTAGTTGCAAAACTAACAACTGTGTGTTGCTTACTTGCTATTGAAGCGACAAAGAATGGTTATTAAATCCTTTGAATGTGACCAATGCCTTCTTACATGGTGACTTGTATGAAGAAGTATACATATTACCTCTTCTAGGGCTTTTGAAGAGTGATGATAAAAGAGTATGCAATTTGCAAAAAAATCATTCTATAGGCTTCATCAAGTATCATGATTGTGGTTTGATAAACTTTCCTCTGCATTAATTCAATTTTGCTTTGTTTAGTCCAAGGCTAATCACTCCCTTTTCACTTTGACTAGAAGTGATTGTTTTATTGCTATATTAGTTTATATTATAATTATAGGAAACAATGTCTCACAATGTAACAAAGTCAAGGAATATCTCCATTAGTTTTTTCATACCAAGTTTTGAAGTATTTCCTTTGTTTAGAAGTTGCACATTCATCAAAGGGTATTCTAATTTGCCAAAGAAAATATGCAATGGATGTCTTAAAAGAATCAGTGATGTTAGGTTGCAAACCATCACCATTTCCCATACCATAACACCACAACGTACTTTATGACAATAGTTCTCTTCTTAAGGATCCCAGTGCTTATCATAGATTTGTTGGCAAATTAATTTATCTTACCATAACAAGGCCAAACATCACATATTCAATTCACATGCTTAGTCAATGCATGCAAAATTCAAGACAAAGTCAATGGGAAGCTACTATACAAGTACTACATTATATAAGGCTTCCCCTGGTCAAGGACTTTTCTTTCCATCTAACAATAATCTACAACTCAAGGCCTATTAGGATTCAGACTATGCAGATTGTCCTTTGACTTGAAGATCAACTTTTGGTTATTACACAGTTCTTGTCGATGCACCAATTTCCTAGAGGACAAAAAAAAAAAATCCACAATGTCTCAATCCTTGGCAAAGGCAAAGTATTAGTCTATGTCTGTATCAGTAAGTGAGTTGATGTGGCTACAAAATATTCTTGCTACTCTTACTATTAATCACACACAATCCATGTAACTCTACTGTGATAACCATGCTGCCTTGCACATAACTTCAAATCTAGTGTTCCATGACTTATTCACTAAGGTCCTTGGTGCAAAACAATTTCAACACTTGCAAGTAAGTTGGACATTTGCATACATGCTTCAATTTGAGGGGGGAGTATTGGAAGATATAAACCAACTATTTAATTTCATATATTTAATTATTCTCTTTGTTATCTATTGTTAGTTATTTATTTTATTTAATTTTCATTATTGTTTCACATTAGTTTAAGAGTCTTAATTTTTATCGCTAGTACACATTAGTTTAGAAGTAAATCAAGTTATATTTGTATTATATATTTTGTGGATTCAAATTAGTGAAATGACAAATGATTTTAACCATAATTTAATAACCAACAAAATTAAAATTCAAAACTACAAGAATGTTAGATGATGTTAACTTTTATTTGTCACAAAAGTCCTCACTTTGTCACCGCCTGAAATTCCATGTTTTGCAGTAGGAAGAGAAAAGTTCTAAATTATCAATTTTTCAACAAAATGAAAGTATTTGTTAACCATTATTCCCGGATTGAAGAATATTTATGGTATTGAAAACATAATTTTTTTTAAAAATTATATGATTTTATTTAATTTATTTTTAAAATTTTATAATAAATTAAATAAAAATACATAAATTTTTAAAATTTTATATTTGCATTGTGATTAAATATCTTTTAATTAGTACTCTAAACTTTAAAAAAAAAAATTTTTTTTTTAAAAGGAGTCAATTCGTTCAAGTACCTTGTTTGCCGTGTAATTAAGGACTCTTCTAGCCACACAGTTGGCGCAAGCCAGTGGTAGCAACTAGTGAGCGATGTTTGGACTTTTGGACGCACTTCCAATGGTGATTTGATCTGAGACTGAGACTGAGTCTGAGGATGTTACACATGATGTTTCCTGAATTTCATCCATACATTTTCAGAGTCCATTTGAGCCACCGCTGCATTGATTACAACGATCACTCATTGGAAATATCTTTCTATTGTGGATAAATTTTCTATTTTCAAATATTGGTTATTTTTAGAAAATGGATTTGATTTATCAATATGTATTTTAAATAATAAAATGGATCATTATCATCATTAATAAAAAAATAATTACATATTTAAATAATATTTTAATTAATTAATATTTATTAAATTTCAAATTATTAGTTGTTTATTAATAACTAAAATAATTTATTATATTCTTTAAAATATACTTTACACCTTGTTAGATGAATTAAATTCTCACCCAAAACGTAAGTTCTTACACAGTCTAACTCATCAGATAGTTGATAGAGTCATTTATTAAATTAACAGTTAAAGAGTTAAGAAATAAGCGTGCCTTTTTCTAGGCATGTTTTATGATTGTGTGAGTAGGATTAGATAAAAACAGAAGACCTCCAAGAAGATTGGAAAAAATTTGTATTTTATTTTGGTAACTCTACAAGAGGCATACGAGAGAATGGATTATTTTATGATTTAATCATATTTTTTAAAATTTGAAATTGAAAATAAGTCATACGAAGAAACCACGATTTCAATGTAAAATAGTTGATTTAAGGATAAAAATACTTAATCAAAAGTCTTTTTTGTCTATCAAATTATCCTTTTATCTAGGATAATTAGTTAAATTGAATTCCATTTAATTATTTGCAATGTCCGTGTAATTCCTTGTATTATGCAAATACGTGAATATTATAAAATGTGCATCTAAAGCTTTTGATTATTCCTTCATTTACTGAATTTAATAAAATAAGTTATATGCAATGTAATTAATTAATACTTTAAAATATATTTTCATCTTTGAATAAATTGTTTGCAGAAGAAAAATAAATGTTAGCAGACATCTTTTCTTTTTTGAGGATGGAGGTCCAACGCTCACAAATAAAACATTTTAGTGATAAAAATATGTATAGTTAGAGATTTAATATTCATAAAGGATAGTTTTGAAAGACAAAAATACATGTAGACGTTTTAATTAACCATGTGAGTGGGAGTGGTTTAGGTATGCTGCGACTCATGATCTTCCTTAGTTTAATGAAATTTCCTTTTATTAGCAAAAGATAAAAAAAAAAAAAAAAAGGGAAGGAAAGAAAGAAAGAAAGAAGTTAAGTACACAATGTACCAATACTATTTAATAAAAGAATCCTTTGAAAGACCAATTGTACCACTAATGTCATGTGATGATGTCGCATTATTTTTATTTTTTGTGAAATCATATAACATAATAATAAATTTAGATTTTATTATTTATTTATTTTTATTTTTATTTTTTTGAATTTTTAAAAATTAAGAGATAAAAAATTAAAATATTAAATTCTAATTAATATTTCAGACTCAAGTTATTATTATTATTATTATTATTATTATTATTATTATTATTATTATTATTATCTTAAATTTTGATTTTTTATTTTGATTTTATTATTTATTTATCATTTTTTTACTTTTTGAAAATTAGAGAAAAATTTAAAGTCAAAAAATCAAATCCTGTAATGAAAGTAAAATAATGATAATAAAAGAATAATAAAGATATAAAGATAAAAGAAGAGAATCAGAATAATAAAAATATAATTTTTCTTTTGTTCACAATGATATAAAATTTTGTTACAATGATCTATATATAGGGTTCTAAGACTCAAGAGAGAATTGCAGATAAATTCAATTAGGATAATAACTTATAGATAAACGAAAGAGATATGATGGGCATCTATGTAAATATAATATTTATAATACTCCTCCTTGGATGTCTATTTATAAAAAATATGTCTTGTTAAAATATTTATTAGGAAAAAACCTAATTGAAAAAAAAAATCCCAAAAATGGAAACATAATACATCATTCTTTTAACAAATAATATACTTAATAAAAAATCTTGTTAATAAAAACTTGATGGGAAAAAATTTGTCAAGGAAAAAAAGAATGTAATGAGTTTAACTCCCCTATGGTAAATGTTATTTAAAATCTCTAAGTTAACATAAAATCAACTTTTCAAGTGTTGATGTAGGAAATAACTTTGTCAAAATAAATCTATTAGATTATCACTTGAACAAATTTGTTGAACATCAATATTGTAATTCTTTTAAAGATCATGAATGAAGAAGAGTTTTAGTAAAATCCGCTTTGTTCTATCTCCTTTGGTATATCCTCATTTCAATTGAGTTATACAAGTAGTATTATCTTCATATTATCTTGCTAGAATCTCTTTATTAGAATCCAAACTACATGCCTCTCAAATATGTCTAGTTATCGAACTTAGGCAAACACATTCTCGAGTTGTCTCATGAATTATTATTAGTTTTGCATGATTTGATGTAATAGCAGCTATAGTTTATTTTGTCGAATGTTGAGATATAATTGTACCATTATATACAAATAAATAGCTAGTTTGAATTCAAGCCTTATATGGATTAGATAAAAATCATGTATCTACATAACTAATTAGTTTTGATATAGACTTATATGGATAATATAGTCTTATATTATTTGTTCTTTGAAAATAACAAAATATATGTTTAATTCCATTCTAATGATTCTGATCAGAGAAGAATTATATTTTGCTAATAGACTTATGAAAAAAAAAAAGTTATATCAGGACCTATATTATTAGCAAGATAATTAGTACATCGATTATATTAAGATATAGTATTTTAGGACCAATAAGTTTTTCATTATTATTATAAGGTCGAAAATGATCTTTGTTAGCATTAAGTGATTTAACAATCATTGGAATACTCAATAAATGTGATTTGCCCATGTAAAATCATTTTAGGATATTTCTGATGTAATTTGATTGATGAACAAATATTTTATAATTTAAATGCTCAGTTTGTAGGCCAAGACAAAACTTTGTTTTTCTAAGATTTTTAATTCAAACTTCTTTTTCATGTATTCAACTGCCTTTGGAAACTCTTCATGGGTTCCAATATTGTTCAAATAATCAATATATACTGCAATTATAACAAACTTAGATTTAGATTTCTTTATAAAAACATAAAGACAGATAGAATCATTTTTATATCCTTTTAATAAATATTGACTGAGATGATTGTAACACATTTGTCCAAATTGCTTTAATTCATACAAAGATCTTTATAATTTAATTGAATACATTTATCAAAAATTCAAATTGCATGCTTAAATGCTTCAATGATTTTCATTTAATATCATTATTGATTGTCATGTGTGTAACTAAACCTATTAGAGACATCTAAGTTTTCTCATTTTCTTGGCACAATTATACATTTATATTTTATTAGTTTTCACTTTCTGGGTGTTTCCTTGGCTTAACACCTTTGGGGTCTTTCTTCACTTTGCAAGGAAATCTAAATTTTGTATTTCTATCTAAATTACATCTTTTCTCTTTGGCCAATAATCATATATTATTTTTTTCTAAATATAAATTCAGGATCCCTACTATTTTTCATAACATTGAGCATTACATTATATGAAAATGTTATTGATAACTATTTCCCTCTTTGGTTTTCTCTTTCACATTAGAGACATAATTAATTGAAATTTCTTTATTTTCACATTTAAATTTTATAAATGTATACAAAAGGATATGGCTTATGACCAAAACCAATTATGAATGAGAGATTTAATGAATATTTTTTAACTTGATACATAGAAGTCATGTGACATATAAAGTTTGCAAATCCCTCAAGATATGAGGAATCTTGTTCTTTTAAAGAATGAGATAGCTAATAATTTGGGACATTAAAATAAATCATTTTAGCTCAATCATTTTATGTATGAATATATTTCAAGATTTTCAACAATTATTTCAATTTTTATACAATAATCATTAAAGGCTTTTGATGTAAATTCTCAAGAATTGTCACGATGTATTGTTTTAATTACATAATCACGAAATTATGTGAAGTCATATTATTTGAGTAAGCAATCTCACAAGCACCTTACAAGTTGACAATAAACACACATGTGACTATCTTATTGAAACATCAATTAAAATTATAAAATATTTAAATGGTCCACATGGAGAATAAATAAGTCTACATATGTCAACTAGTATTCATTGCAAAAATACTGAAGGTTCAATCCAATTTTAGTTGGTGATAGCATTCTAATTAATTTGCCTTCAGAATAAGAAGCACATGAAAATTTATTAGTCTAAAAAATTTTCAAGTTCCTTAAAGATGGTCATGTAAATTTTTAATGAATTTTCACATAATCATGACAGGTTATGCCAAATAGTAAAAATATTTTTTTATTAGTGAATTTCTAGTTCATTGTAACATATATTTTAATCAAATATATATATATATATATTTGTAGTATGAGTCAGGTTCATTGTAACATGTATTTTAATCAGATTTATATATATTTATAATATGAGTCAGGTTCATTATAACATGTATTTTAATTAGGTTTATATATATTTGTAGTATAAGTCAGAAGAAAAATATGGTAACTTTTTCAATACAAATTTCTTACCTGAGATAACAATTATAATATAAAGATATTCAATATCTTTTTCATTTACTATCTAAGTGTGGCTTCCATTTCATTGTACGTCTCTAAAACTTAGTAAGTTTCTTTGAGACTTAGTTGATAACAATATATCATTTATAACTATTTATGTTTCTTTATATAATATTATATTAGCTTTTTTGGAGAATTCAATCGATTTTATACTATCAAATATTGCATTGCATAATTTTCACCAATCAATAAGAATGATATGCATTGTTGCACTATCCACAAGATACAAATATTCAATATTGTTTTTTTTATCCAACTAAATACTGGTGAGTGTCCATACTTTCAGAAAAGCTAGAAATAATTTTTATTTTTGGACACTGTCATCATAAATCAAATGATCAATTATTCCTTTAGGTCATTCAAAGAAATCTGTCACATCTAAATGTGTTATATTATAAGAATCATGGTTAGAGGTATCATTCTCATAAACAAAATTTACCTCAATTTTTTTTTAAGTGACACTTGATAAAGTTCTACAAGATGTTTGGACGTATGACATGTATATGATCAATGCATTTTTATACCATATTAATAATATATATTTTTTGAATCTTATAAGTTCTTATTATATTATCCTTTCTTTTCATTTTTTCTTCCACTACTAGTGGTGAGAAGTAATCTTGTGATTATTTATAACCATAACAATTGTAATAATTAGTTTGGCTTCTTCCAAACCATGATTATAATTGTGGCCTCGTCCATGCCCAAACTTTTTACTTGTTATTGCATTTACTTTAGGGAATAGAATAGAACTAATTGGGTGGGCTTCATAATTTTTTCATCAAGAGCTTGTTATTTTGTTTAGCCACAATAAGACATGAAATCAATTTAGAATACACACACACACCTTAAAGGGCCATTTGGTTAGGGAATTTTAGGGAGTAGGTAATGACATAAAAAAAATTTCCTTTATTAAGTGTTTGGTTCACATCTAATGGAATTTATTACTATCACTACCACCATTGACTATCATCCACTATTACTTATTATTGTTGACCATCACCCACCATTATCTACGATCCTTAACTATCAGCCATCACTACCTATCATTATTGGCTATTGTTCACTATTACCTATCACCATTGACCATCATATATCACAGTTGATTACCACCCAACCAAACAGCAAGAAAAGGGAATCATAAATAGTGTGATTCTATTCCTTAATTAAACCAAACAAATAAAAAAGTAACCATTACCATTACTTTTACTCCTCCTTATTTGATTTCATTCCCTTTTCATTTCCACATGTTGAACCAAATGCCCCATAAGTTTATTTGTCTTTGGTATTGCTATTTCAAGAGTACATTTGAGACATGAAATAATAGGTAATATATTCTTTGTTATAAAAATTAACAAAATAAAGTAGAAAAACAATAAAATTATATAATACCAAAAGTAGAAAATATTCAATATTAACAAAAATAAGAGATAGAAGAATTTAACTTAAATTTTTTCCTTTTCAATTTAAATATCAATTTGTAACTTGATCTTTGAAGAGGCATTAAGTTAGAAAATTCATATGTCCTCAATCTCTTGATGAATTGTCATTGCAAATATTAGATTGTAAAGAAATAAATTAAACAATTTTCATAAAAATCAATATTAATGATAAGGAAAAATTTAAGATATTGAAAAGATGAATATTTACCTTTTCTTTTCTAATGCATCAAAGTGTGTATATATATAATTTCAAATTTTGAGCAACATTACGAAGAAATAATATTATAACTTTTAACTATTCAATGAAATATTATAAAATAATTTTAGTTAAAGTCTATAGCATGAAAAATAACTTGATTAGAATTAAATAATAAAATTAAAAAATCTAATACATCAAAGCTATCAACATTTAAAAATCGAAATCACTTGAATTTGAAAAATCTCACTTTTAACTATTTTGTTAAAAATCTTGAATCATAAATTGAATTAAAAAATATATAAATAAAACTTTTACTATAATATTCAATTCCATTCTCAGAACTCTAAAATTCTTTTTTAAAAAAATTAAAAAATGAGTTAAAAGTAAGTGATATATGAATTCAAAAAACAAAAAAAGAAGAATTTTTTTTTTTTAACTCAAACTGTAATATAAACAATAATCAGGATAGAAGACAAAGATGAAGTTATTGATTAAAATAGTTATCAATTAAAATAAGAAAAATAATATTGAATATCATTTTATAAAATAATATCTTTATCTCTTATCATATTCACTCAAGGAAATAAAATATAAAAACACTTTAAATGCTTTATATTCATTTTTTGCAATGAAATATCAAAATCTTTATAAACAATTACATCAATTTCAGGTCATATGATATCAAAATTTTGTACAAATATGACATTCCATTTAGAAAATTAAGTATCAAAATATTTTGGATGCTATCACATTCATTTTAAGGAATAGATTATATTAGGAATATCTTAGTTTTAATCATTTTTTTTTGTATATAATCACAAATACAAAATAATAGAATATTTAAGCCTCTTCTTGTTGGTACTTTGAAATTATTTAGATATGAAAATAATTCAAAATATTTTGATTAGTGAACTTTTAGTTTAGTATAGCATTTATTTCAATTTTTATAAACTATTGCATTAATTTCATGTTATGTGATATCAAAATAAGCATTAGAAAGTGCTAGAAAATTCATGTATACAAGTTAATAAAGAATCTAAAAGTGCTTTTATATAATCACAACATATCGCATTAGATTTATTATGTGTATCATTTTGCAAAATTAATTTGGTGCAAATTACAAATCAACAAATAACACATCAAGAGTAAATGGTATAATATAACATATGAATCATATAGTAGAAAGATGAATTGAAAGAGGAAATCTTCTTCATTTACGTAAATAAGAAAACTCAAAATGAAATAATTTCTTGTTAATAACATGTGATAAAAGTAAGACAATGATAATAAAAGAATGTTAAAGAAAAAGATGAAGAGAATTAAAGAAATAAGAAAGAAGGTTTTTTTTTTTTAATCCATAATGATGTAGAATCCTTATTACAATCATTTATATATAGAGAGAATTAAAGGTAAATTCAACAAGGATAATAACCTAATGAAAGGGATATGATAGATATCTATGTAAATATAATATTTATAACATATCTTAATTAATCTCCTTAAATTAAGTTTCTACCATTACATTTATTATGAATTATGAATTTAAATTTTAATTCTTTATTGATATTTTATTGTTTATATGCCTTTATTTTTATTGTCTATGAGTTTTTTAAAATTAAGTAGCATAAATTAGAAAATAAAATTGTAATTAATATTTAAAAATCAATTTAAATTATTTTTATTGTCTTATGATTATCTTTATGGCTAATATAAGTTTTTCAATTTAAATTATGATTTTTTATTAAGATTTTATTATTTATTGTTAAAATAATTTTCCCTTTTTTTTCACTAAATTGTACTTTCTTGTAATTAGATAAAATTTTAAACACTTCAAGAAATAGTAAATAAATAATAATAATTATTATTACTATTCTCCAATATTTATATGTACAATAATTAGTATATTTTTAAATAAATAGGTGATATTCATATTTTAAAACAAAATTGTGTCTTGATATTAATTTAGTTTTTATATATCGTGTAAGTGGTTCATCTATATATTTTTATATGTATTTTTTTTTTAAAAAAGACAATTGTTAAAATTTTATGTGTTTTATTTAATTCATCTATAAAATCTTTTTAATATTATTATAGTTATGACATTCACCTTCACCCAAATTTCATTATATAGTGAATGTCTTTTATTTTACATTAGAGGGAGAGTGAGAAGAACTTTTAATTTTTTTATTTCTTTTTTATTTCAATTTAAATCATGGATAAAACTTTTAAATATTTTTAATTTTCTTCTAATTCAAAATATATTTTTTATTCATATTATATAATTTATATATAAAGAAATAATTATATTTATGTTGAAATAACATATTTATGATGGTCACATCAATACATAATTAATAATATCTAATTTTGATTTAATAGATAATGTCTATCTAAAATTTTTACTCTTTAAATTTTGATATTATCTTTAAATATTAAATATTAAATTTAATCTTTCAAAGTTTTCCTTTTAAAATTTTTATCGTCTTTGAATACTTATCATGATTTCAATTTAAAATATTTCTAAAATTTTATAAAAATATTTTTGAAATATATTTTTTTTGAAGATAATATATTATTTATAATAATACATGAACTCTTATTAATTATATAATTAAATTTTTTGACATGAAATAATTAATTTAAAATTTTAAACAAAACAATTTATATATAAATTCACATGAATATCAATATATTAAGAAAATATTTTCAATAAGATGAAAAACTTTAAATTATAAATTTAGTTAATTTAAAATATTAATATAATATAACAACTTTATCAAATTAAAAAATATACTATTATATCATAATTAATATAAATATAATTATATTTTCATCTAATAGATAAAAATATAATGATAATTTTCTTATATTTGAATATAATATAATTTATAATCTAAATTTGTATTAATTATTAAATAAAACTAATTAAATTCGCATACTGTACAATTACAAGTTAATTTTATATTAAATTAAGAATAAATTAAATAAAAATACATAAATTTTTAAAGCCCATTAAAAAAATTGCTTGCATTTTGTAAATAATTGGGATGGGTATTATTGCATTGAATTGCCAATAATCTTGTGTGTACCAAAAAAAAAAATTGAAATAGTGATCCACCTTGGATTTATGTCAAAGTCAAGACCAGCAGACCACAAAACATCTGAAATAAAGACAAAAACGAAAATAATAATGTTAAATACTTAAATTATTCAATATTCAATTGAAAAAATATGTTTGCCCTAATTTGAGTCCAACGGGAAGCTGGGACCCATTGACCGTGTCGCAGAACGATCTATGAAGCAGCGGCCAAACTAGGAAGAGTCCAGCCAAACCCTGGGCCGCGCAATCCATCTTCGTCTTCACAGAATCACACACACACACCCCTCTCTCTCTATATATAGATTTCTCTGCAACTGCTTCTTCAACATTCATGAATTCTAATTCTCACTGCCATTAACCTTAATTCGCCATTAAAATGGGACTCAAAGGCTTTTTTGAAGGCGGCGTTGCTTCCACTGTCGCCGGTTGCACCACTCACCCTCTTGATCTGATCAAGGTTCGCATGCAGCTTCAGGGTGAGAAACTCCCCGTTGCGAACCCACAACCAGTTCAAAACCTGCGTCCGGCTTTTGCCTTTCACTCTCACTCTACTACCATGGCTGCTCCAAGCTCGCTCGGTGTTCCGCATCCTCGTATTGGACCGATCTCAGTTGGTGTACGGATTGTGCAGTCCGAAGGTGTAGCCGCGCTGTTCTCCGGCGTGTCGGCTACCGTGCTTCGCCAGACGCTCTATTCCACCACCCGAATGGGTCTCTACGACATGCTCAAGCAGAAGTGGACCGACCCGGAGCTTGGTAGCATGCCTCTGATCCGGAAGATATCGGCGGGGTTAATCGCCGGCGCCATTGGCGCCGCCGTAGGGAATCCAGCCGACGTCGCCATGGTACGCATGCAAGCCGACGGTCGGCTTCCGGCGGCTCAGCGCCGGAATTACAAGGGGGTGTTCGATGCGATTACTCAAATGTCGAAGCAGGAAGGTGTTACTAGCCTGTGGCGCGGTTCAGCGCTTACGGTGAACCGTGCCATGATCGTGACGGCGGCGCAGTTGGCATCGTATGATCAATTCAAAGAACTGATTTTGTCAAAGGGGTTGATGAACGATGGGCTTGGGACTCACGTGACGGCGAGCTTCGCGGCGGGTTTTGTGGCGGCAGTGGCGTCAAACCCGGTGGATGTGATAAAGACGAGGGTGATGAACATGAAGGTGGAGGCAGGGGCAGCTCCGCCGTATAATGGAGCATTAGATTGTGCACTGAAGACAGTGAAGGCCGAAGGGCCTATGGCCCTTTACAAGGGATTTATTCCTACAATTTCAAGGCAGGGTCCTTTTACTGTGGTGCTGTTTGTGACCCTTGAGCAAGTGAGGAAGGTTCTTAAAGAATTTTGATGATGACGAAAACATTTAACATAATTTATTCATTTTTTTTATTTGGGACTTTTGTGATAGGAATTGTCATTTGATTCTCATATGGATCATAGAAAACGGATGTTAGAAAGTTAGAGAATCAGCTATACAGAAGTTTGTTTTCTTCAATTCTTATTATGGAATCTGTGGAAATTATATTCTTCAATTCACATCACAAGGGCAAGGTTAAGTCTATCTAATATATAAATCAACTATGATCATAATTTTCCCTTCTAAAAAGCTAGTTTGTTTTGCAGATCTCGCACTAATTGTGAATGGTACCAATATCTAGGATCAACAAATTGCAACCTTAGTTCTCTGTCTGCGCAATTTCTACCTTTTACTCTTCTGGGAACACTTTAAAATCACCCTCTCACAAACCTAACCTATTAAAAGAGTGTGCATGATGATACATTCCCACAAGAATATTTCAAACTTCCCTTTTCTCAATGAGATACTTTTGTACCACTAACTCTTTCTTTATAGTTCTCTTCTTTTTACACTTAGAATTGAAGTTTGGGCAAAGTTTTTTGGGCTTTCAAATTGAACGATGTAGATACACCTGTTTTCTATGCCATTTTCTCATATGATTGGTATATTTTTAGATTTAGGCTCATAGAACGATCCAACGGTAGAGAATGACATCATGAGAAGAGTGTACATAGAGTCAGTGTATATAACATCACTCAAAATTAGACCTTCATAATTTCAGACCAAAAGAACTTGGACCAGCGTCTATCTGCATAATGCTTTGCCAGCTTAGCGGAAGCAACTAAACAATATTGCACTTACCAGTAAGGCAATGCAATAGCAAAATCATCAACTTAGGTTACAAATAGTTCAGATTATGTCAGTTGGAGGGTTGATCTAGAAAAGTACAGCTCTCCTCATAACTCTATATCAGAGTCACCTATTCTGTCTAACTCAAATTGTCATATCTATCGTTATGAATCGAACTGCAAGTGGAATGGAGGAAGAGTGAGTAGCACTGCTCCTTAATCTGTGCCTTGTCATCCTGCATTTTGAAGTAAATGGATTTCTACATATTGCGTTTGTGCCAACTTTTACCAGGTTTTTCTCGTTACTGTGCTTTATAGACCACACATGTTGTTGAAGACATGTGTAATGCCTTGTGTTGACAGACACAAGCATGAAGGATGGCAATGGTGTTGTATCACCTAGAACATTTGCAAGACGAAGATCGGTCTTCTAATCATCGACCTTTGTCTGCCTTGAAATGCTGATAGCCTTCTGATTTTCCTCTTTCTAAGTGTTGTGGATGCTGGTTCTTGTTATCTGAGTGATGGGTCGGATGACTATCTGATTTTTTCAACGTTTCTGGAGCTTGCAATGACTTTCGAGACTTGCCGGGGGATGGCAGTGATATGCGAAACTCAGACCCTTTTCCCAGGGTTGGTAGTGATATGTGAAACTCGGCCCCTTTTCCTGGGGTTGGCAGTGATATGTGAAACTCAGACCCTTTTACCACGGATTTGTTTTGCTCGGACCCTTGTCCGGGGGATGTCACTGATTGTTGTTGCTCAGATCCTTCTCCTTTTTCTGAATTCTGCACGGATTGACCCAACTCTCGGCCTTTATCCATATTCTGGAGTTCATTTGCTATCTGGCTACGACGCTCCTTTAAAAAGTTCAGTCTGGTTGTCAATTTTGTCAGTGCAGAAGCCGTAGAGTTTTTTCCCTGTTATGAAAGGCAATTGAACAAAACAAGTTAATCTATCCCTATCCATTTCTTGTTCTTAAAACAAAAACATTCCTGATTGCACTATATCAAGGAAGAGTTGACTTAAAACTAGTTTCATAACCAAGTTTATGAAACCTACCTCACTCTTTCGACTAGATCTCTTGCCAGGTTTGTTCGGTTTAGGTGTTTCTGGCTTTCTCTCATTCTCATTATCCTGTTGTACCAAATATCCGAAGATCAACAAATAATATAGAAATTCCAATGTGTACAATTTTTTTTTCTTTTTTTTAAATACTGGCTGACAACACAATTGTTAAACATTGAGTTGATTTTGATACCTATGGCAAAGACTATAAAACAAATTTTTGGGTGACATCTTAGATTTACCTTGCTTCTCGACCTCTCAAATTGGGAAGTGGCTGTAACTTCAGTGACTGGCTTATCCCTCCTGTCAAACAAATGCTGAAAATAAATTCTACTGATCTGTGTGATATAAAGAATCAATCTAAGCGCAAATACATCGGAAAACAGATACTCCTCCTACACAATCTATTTTGAAGTGTCAAAAGGTCTTATACGGAGAAATAGGAAAAAAAATGATAAAAGAGAATTTTATCATAAAATTGACAATGTCAACATAATAAAAAATAAGCATTAACAGGTGTAGAAGTGATGATAAACATACGGTTTCTGTTCACATTGTGGATTAAGCCGCACCCTTAAATCATCAACTTTCTGTTCTAAATTGGTGAATTCTGCTTCTACCAGAGCTAGTTCCTCAAGGTCTGCCTTTGTCTATACCAATTCTGGAGATTTTAGTATTTGTTTCATGATCAGAACACATCATAGTAAACCACATAGGATTAAGATAGACAGACCTTCTCATCAACGCCAGGTAAATTGGGTAAGGGTTCTGGAGGAAGCTTGAGACCTGCTTCAAGAATTGCCCTAGAATTCTTCTCCTTTTGCAACAGTTCCTGTAGTATTGCTACCTGTAGAATGAAATTTTTGGAAACAATATCTTAAATTTATATGGATGGAGAGGAAAGGAAAATGGGTGTATTCTCTCATAATGAAATTACATCTTGCTCAAGAGCTAAGCGACGCTTGTGTAAGGCCTTCTTTCGCTTTTCTAGATCAGATTGAAGTTCTGCTTTCCCCTTAACCTACATCAGGAAGTAGAAATAGAAAATAAAGAAATTTCTTACAGAAAAAAAAAATAGCACATAAGAAACAAGGATAGCCGGAAAGAAGTTCCAATCTCTACCTCCTCGGCAATTTGGTTTTGCAATTCTGTCTTAGTATCTTCAAGCCTCTCAATTTCAACTCTGTATAATCAGAACACAAATTAGTTTATAGAAAAAAATTGAAGAAACTAAATCTGTGGTCAGTTTCAGTAAATTGTTGGCATCAAATTACATGTTATACATTCATGATCATTGATCATTGTCTATAACAGTAATAAGTATGCTTTGAACTCCCAGACTTGCATGATTATAACTGTCCCAAAACAGAAACTAAATGGAAAAAAATTGTTTATTATGAAATGATACCAAATAATGGCCAAAAAAAAAGAAGAAGAAGAAATGATATAAAATCAAGTTCTAAGAATATCCAAGAGGAAGTAATGGGCAAAGGATCACAATTTCTCTCCCTGATCAGTTTTCCCTAATTCTTCCTGTATAAATGGAAAGGGAGAGACGGTTTTTGAATTAACCATTTCTGAAACATCAGGAATATAGCCATCATACTGAATAACTAATGAAAATATATAGAACTTTTAGATAGTGTGTTTGGCAAGGCTTTTAAGCTAGCTTATAACTTATTTGACTAAAAAACTCTGTTTGGTAAAGGAGCTTATTGAATTAGCTTATAGCTTTTCTTCATACGCCAATGCAAATAGCGTCTGAGCTTTTGGCTGAAAGCTTTTTTACTTTTCTTTCGAATTTGCCCTCACATACTGGGGCATGCACCCAAGCTTCCTTTGGGTTTGCTTAGGGCCCAAGCTTCTTCTGATGCTTTGTGCATACACAAACACAAATGGGGACTTTTTATAAAAATAAATTTTTTTTTAACTATTTTTTAATTTTTAAAAGAATATTATTTTATATTAATAATTAGAAAATAATAAATACTCTATTTTATTTTTATAAATTTTTTTTACAATAATAATCTAATTTACTTATATTAATAATTATAAAATAATAAAAATAAAAAATATTTTATTTATTAAATATTAA
>JANHAO010003319.1:0-26419 GCA_026873985.1 Saraca asoca
ATGTCCCTAAATAGTTCATAAGTTTATTTGTTTGTTACTATGGTTTCAGGGACTGCAGCTGGGGAGAGATCCTACCATGCTGGAGCTTTTCGCAAAGTTGAACCATGACGAAAAGACAAACCAGTGATCAACTGAGAGGGCTGCACAGACCTATGTAAGTTTTTCTAATCAAAACATAAATAATTAGATTCTTATTGCAATTTAATTTTATTCTTTTTCTTTGGAAATAAACTTTGTTAATTTTTTTCTGTTTTGAAAATCAAATGCAGGCCTCTTTTGAGAGATTACTGGAGCAGTCCCAGTCAGCCTCAGTAAGGTCGTCTGTGGACGAGTCCCTCTTATTTTTCCAAGCCACTAGTGGGAAAAATAAGAATGGCAAGGCATTTGGCTTTGGATCAGAGGTGGCCCACTATGCATCCTCGGGTCGTGGGTCCGCGTCTGGTTCACAAACATCTACCACCCAGTATGACTCTTCGAGCGACTCTCAGATGCAAGCTCGTATGAGATAGTTAAAGGCCTAGGTGTCAGAGTCTCAGCAAGCCTTCTCTTTGGTGATGAGTGAGTTGACTACACTTAAGCAACAGGTTAGTTCCATGATTGGAGAGCATGCTTCCGTACCCCCGCATTCTTCTCAAACTCCTTTGGTTCCAGTTCCTACCATTGATGAGGATGAGGATCAATTGACAGATGATACTCATGACACCTTAGGAGATGACTGATTGTTGTTATATTACATTACTTGTTATTATTAATATTGTTACACTCAGATTTTTTATATTATTTATAATATGCATTTTTTCATATTAGATATTACTTATTGTTTATAGTTATTTTTTATATTTCATGTGCTATTTTATTGAATTGGGTAGTATATAAAATAAAAAAGTGATTAATTTTTTTTTTCCAACGGAACTTCTAGTGAATATTGACTCGTTGAAATATTTCTCAAATTATTAAAAAATAAAAAAAATTACCGTTCCAACGGATTCCAACGAAGAAATTCTATTGGAATATTCTGGAATTTCCAATGGAATTCCAACAAAAAAATTCGCTGGAATTTATTCCAATGGAAAAAATCTATTGGAATGAAAAATATCCGTTGAAAATTCCGTTGAAATGACTCGTTGAACAAATTTTCCAAATTGATATTCCAACGGGTTCCGTCCGTTGGAACGAAAATTCCATTAGAATTTGTCATTCCAGCGCGTGGTTTTCCAATGGGCGAAAATCCGTTGGAATGGCCGATTCCAATAGATTTTGATTGAATTCCAACAAATTTATTCCGTTGGAATTTCCTGAAATTCTTGTAGTGACTTCTTTGTCTATGTAATTAACTCACCTAAAGATACTAAATGGGACAAATTATGAGGACTAGACGAGATCTTTGAAACTTTATTTAGCAGTCACCAATATAGATATGATACCTAGAGAAGAGGGTTGTTGTTGATACAAATTTTAGTGCTGAACAAAGGGTTAAACATGAAAAGTAGACAAACTTAAACAGAATGTGCTTGATGGTCATGAAATTCATAATGCACTCTCACTAACATCCACCAATAGATGTGGGAGCTCGCATGATTGTGTTGGCAAATTTTACAAACTCAACAACACCTTGTCATGATGTCGATCGAGTAGTGGCCCTCTCCTCCCTATGGATACCAACTGGCATGGTCACCATATGTGTAGCTTGAGGAATGGTCGATGCCATATACAGATGCAACTAGTTTATGACTTGATTAGCGGGCCATCCCTACCCCCACCTCAGCCATAGGGTGAGTATCAACACAACTCGATATGGAGGATGCTTCATCTTCTAGTTTTAAATTAGAGAGATATATTTTTTGTATTTGATATTTAAATAATACATTTTATACATTACATGATGTGAATAATTCATTTTATGGATTATTTAACTTATTTTATATATTTATTTTTTATTATTTATATGTTTAATTGTTTACTTTTATTTTAACATCATTTTATTAAAAAAATTTAAAAATTTGAATTTTTCAACAGAATATATAAAAAAAATTTCATATAAAGTTTCCAATGGAAAATTGAAAAAAGTAATTTTTTATGCAAAACCATTGGAAATAAATTTCCAAAACATGATATTACAAGACCAAAATTCGTAGAAAAATTTAATTTTAGATGAATTTGTTCATTTCCAACTAAAATAGTAAGATTTTTTGTAGTGTTAAATTTTGTTGTACATGTTTCATATAAAAAATATATATATAAACAAAACCATTTAACCAAATTGACATACCAAGATTGGTTCAGTTTAGATCCATGAAACAATTATCTCCAAAACAATTCCAAAGTTTTCTGAACTGCCCTCCAAAATTAATACAACTTGTATATATTGAAGGATAACCTCCTACGTTATGGTTATGATTTATATCGTGATTAACAAAATATGGATAAATGTATAAGAGCAGAATTATTGAAAAGTAAAATTAAATAGAAAATTATATATCATCACGGAATGTAATGTAACAAAAAATATTGTATGTAATATTGTGATTGTAGATCACAATTTAGGATCACATGTTAAGTTAATAACTAATAAGTTTGAAATTAAACATAATGCTCCCCCAAATATCACTCCAAATATATGGTAGAAAGAAACATGGAAAACATGTTATGGCTTGGTGATTGCAAGGCAAAGAGTTCTTCTTTTTTGGGGCCAAGCGTTTGCATGGCCCATGAGACGCACATGGTCTCTTGCTTAATCAAGCTTCATCCAATTTTTGAAGTCTAGAAATATCCACAACATGTTCATGTTGTTATAATGTCAGACCAAGTCAGCTCTTATAAAAAAATAGGCAAGTTTCTGCAAGTGACAGCATTAACAATTCCAAAATCTGATTGTTACGTCTGAAAAATCTAGATTTTGCAAATGATGAACACTCTATCTTAGGTGGCTTCTGTAGTAAGAAAATATGAATGTCTTCAGTCTTCGCAGATTACAACGTTGACTTTAGAATTGTACAGCTAATTAGTTGACTGTAAAACTCAACTTGCACTTAATTTCTAGGAAATTCAAAGGCTGATTTCCCAAAGCTGACCTTAGTAAATTGTGCATTATATATGAACTAGGAAGCTTCTTGCTAAATACAACATGACAAAAACAATATGCTGACAAATATTTACTTCAGCTGCTTCATTTATTTATTCATGCTACCGGTCTCATATTTTGAATTGAAATAGATATCCACTACGTACCATGATAAGGCATAGTTTAATTGAAATTAATGAAATACGACAATTCAAATACCCAACTTGACTAATTATATAAAATGGACAAAAACTAATTTCACATTTGCATTTTTCACATTTCTCCAAAATTGAAATTAATGAAAAACAATTCAAATAGATGTGATTCATAATGTTATGATCCAAGTAAATTACCCTTTCATTAGTGTAATTGTAATGAAGTTCTTCTTACGTCAAGCATTAATACCTCATCTTTTATCGCATAGCCGTGTTATACTATATATCATATATGTATCAATATTGAATATTTGATAATACGTATGTTTTATTATTGATTTATAAAGTTATTTTTTATATTTAAAATTAAATGGAGATCTTGACTATTTGTCTTAATATAATTAAGGAAATATCTTTAATTAATATTTTTTATAATTTAAAATAAATTGTTGATTAATTACATCAAATATTTATATATAATATATTTATAATACTTTATTCATGATAATTCTATTGTATTCGTATCCTCAATTTTTAAAAATTTAAGGTGTCCTTATATCCAATACGATACACGTAACAATATCAACATTACATATGCGTAACAATATCAATACTACATAGTTCATTATTACTAGTTAAGTAAAGAATTATGTTGACTAAAAATTTGATATTTACATGCAGGGGCAGGGGGTGTCTTTGGGGCTATAGTCCTAAAAAAATTTGTGAATACAGTTTTTTTTTCCAAATTATGTTATTTTAAAAAACTCACAAATAATCTTAAAAGTTCTAAATATTTTCATTAAAATATTTACTAATTTATATTTTAGCCCTCTGGAAACTATGTGCCACAATATAATGGAACTATGTCTGCAAATTAGGGCAATGCCACGTTTGATTAGTTGCATGTGATCTACAGAGGGTAGGGGCAGGGGTGTCTTTGGGGCTATAGTCCTAAAAAATTTTGTGAAAATAGTTTTTTTTTTCCAAATCATATTATTTTAAAAAATTCACAAATAATCTTAAAAATTCCAAATATTTTCATTAAAATTTTTAATAATTTATATTTTAAGCCCTCTAGAAACTGTGTGCCACAATATAATGGAACTATGTCTGCAAATTAGGGCAATGCCACGTTTGATTAGCCGCATGTGATCTACAGAGCGTGGGAATATTATGGAACTCAAGTCTTCTTTAGATAGTTAACTACCTTGTGATTTTATAGGTCCATTCAGTCAGAGGGTATCTAAATAATTATGAAGTTTGCTACAATTTCTTAGTTATGATGTTGACATCATGGCTGCAACAAATAAGAATTAGCCAGTGAGCTCGAAATCAAACAGAGTAGAAAGATTAAGATTAGATGAAAAAGTTGTTCACTTGACTTTTGAATATAAAATGTTCAAATTTACACTTGTGTCACTGAAATGGTAACACTTATGTAAACAATACTACTTCCAAAGTTGTCTAGAGGTATAAATCCCAATTTTTTTTTTCGTGTGGCAGTATTATTTATACGTTTTTGTATTTACTTTTTTTATTTTTTTATATTAAAAAATTTATTGACTCAATCTTTTATTTTACAAATAAAAAATGTTTTCCTTCTTTATATGCTAAAGAAAGTGAAAAAAATATATAAAAAAGTGTAAATAATTTTTCTTTTGGTGTCCATATGCCTCTATCTTTGTGAAGTGAAGCAGAAAATATCTTCGTAGGAAGTGTTATAGGTAATTTTGGAATCATATAAATGGATTGGTGAAAGACTGAAAGCCCAATGCACAAGTCCAACTAACAAAAATCCAATTCATCTAAGATTGAGGTCACTGGATTTAGGCATCAAGTCGTCAAATACGAACTTAGATCACTGGTCAATAAAGATCAAAATAACAACCTCAAGTTATTAAGGACAAGGTCTATCCCACAGCTCAGAACATGCTTTCCCACCCATCAATTCAAGAAAATTCGTTTAATTTCCTATTTTAATGGAAATTTGTTATTATCTGTTATGTATTCGTAATCAATTCATAATTCTTTTTTATTATTGAATTATATTCAAATTATAACATCCCAACTATTATAAAAAGGAATGAAATCATTGTACAGAGACAATCAAGAAAGGTACAACAAATAGGAAACTGAATGAATTTGAGAAATAAAATAATTGTGGACGTAAGCATTGTACTCAGTCAAATCACATTAAAAACTTTTGGTGTCACCT
The DNA here is from genome assembly GCA_026873985.1 of Saraca asoca. NCBI lineage: Eukaryota > Viridiplantae > Streptophyta > Magnoliopsida > Fabales > Fabaceae > Saraca > Saraca asoca. Next base: position 5,432 of record JANHAO010003319.1, read on the forward strand.
TATTCTTCTCCCTCTCTCTCTCTCTCTTACACTCAAATTATTATTTGAGATTCTGGACTTGGATTAATCAAATTTACATGTCAACAGCAAGCAAACAAAAAGAACTATATTTTAAATAGCAATAATAATTAATATTAATTATTTTTTAAAATATGGTAATGGATCAATAGACTCAATCTGAACGTATTAGGGACCCACCACTTCATAGTTACTAAAAATTTAAATTTATTAAGGATCTGACAAAATCTGGCCTGAAGATCCACCAAAAATTATTTTGAATTGAAAAAATATAATTGAGATTTCTTATTTAAAAATATAAAATTTATTTTTTATGAATAATAATTAACTTGTTATAAAATATTTATTAAAATAGATTTAATGTGATATTCAAAAAAGATTCAAAATTCATTAGATATTTAATGAATAAATCCAAACTTATATTATTAAATAATTGACTTAATTTAGATTTGAACTATTAAATAAATACCCATCAAATCAGATAAAATTCATTCCATCAAAACATTTTTACTATCTTTAATGTTACTTTTCCCTTTTAGAGTTCTGGGTCTAAACCCAGATCTAGAACATTATATGTTAGATAACTTGCAATATCTGTAATTAAAAACAAAAAGGGAAGAAAACTCCAGTGGTAGAGTTAGCTGAGCCCTAAGTAAGTTACACCAAACAGTAATAATCGAATGTACCGATTGAGCGCAACAAACTTTTTTCCGTATTCATGCCATAACCCTGCAAAATCACACATGCCATGATGCCAAATACCTTAAAATTGTGGTTCAATACTTTCCTTGCACGTTCCCATCTGCAATGCCATTAATTGTGGCCATCCCTCTTTGCTTAAACCGACACGATCTTTTTCTCCTGTTATAATTTTTTTTTCCTTGGTAATGCTGGAATTTGAATTCAAACACTATTTATTTAAACATATATTTGGCATGCATCAAATATAAATACAATTATATTGTAGATATATGAAGTATAAATACTTTATTCAATGAGATTAAACATGTTAAATCTAACAAGTTATTTTTACTTTTAAAAATCCCTCTATCAAAATATTCAAAGTGTGTGAAAATTTTTTATTGAATTTAAAAAGTACTCTACATTAATGCATATCACAATTACATTATTACAATTGTAGCAACCACGTCACAATAATTTTTCATCCAAGTTTTTTTTGTACTTTTTTTTTCAAATTTTCTATGCAATTACATTTTAAACCTTTTAATTATTATTAAAAAAATATATTAAATATGACGATTTCTTGAGAGAACCTAAAATGTGACAATGTGCCATTTGCCTGTAATAATTCTTCACGCGCATTTATGCTTCTTTTGGACTTCACCATTTCTGCCTATAAATCCTCCGTCGAAGCACTCTCAGGATATCAAAAGTCAATAACCTCGTTAAACCACAATGCCTAACCCAACCTTTTCCTTCCTTTCCTCTCTTCTCTTCCTTTCTCTCTTTGTACCATTACTTCCAGCTCAATTTCCAACACAATCCCCAGTCCCACCACCACCACCTCGGCCACACTTTTCTTCGCCGCCGCCTTCTCCTCCAACACCAGTTCAAATCCCACCACCTCCACATTCTCCTCGTCCTCCAGTTCAAACTACATCACTTCCACATTCCCCTCCACCTCCAGTTCAAACCCCACCACCACCACACTCTCCTCCAACTCCTCCACCACCACCAGTTCAAACACCACCTCCCCCTCCTCCTCCGCAGTATTCTCCGCCTCCTCCAGCTCCAAGTCAATCTGCATCACCTCTACCACCACAATCTCCTCCTGCAGTGAAGGCGCCGCCACCTCCTTCTCCTCCCGCTGCTTCTTCCGCAGCCTGCAAGTCCACATTGTACCCAAAACTCTGCCGTTCGATTCTGAAAGCCATCAGTTCCTCTCCGTCGGATCCATATGGCTACGGCAAGTTCTCCATCAAACAAAGCCTTAAACAGGCGAAGAAACTGTCCAAAGTCTTCGAGGAATTCCTCAAAAAGCACAGTTCTTCTTCTCTCAACCACGCCGAGATCGCTGCCCTACACGACTGCCAAGACCTTAACAACCTCAACGTCGATTACTTGGAGTCCGTTGCAGACGATCTGAAATCAGCAGACTCGTCGGCCATAGAATTGGTGGAGAAAATTGAGGCATACCTTAGTGCGGTGGCCACCAACCACTATACTTGCTATGATGGGTTGGTTGTGACTAAGAGTAATATTGCCAATGCACTTGCGGTGCCTCTGAGGGATATGTCTCAGTTGTATAGTATTTCACTTGGATTAGTCACGGATGCTGTAAAGAAGAACCTCAAAAAGCATAAGACAAGGAAACATAGCCTTCCTACTAAGGATTACAAGGTCAGGCAGCCACTTGAGAAGCTCATCAAGGTAATGAATTTCTCTCTTTGCACTGACTTCAATTTCCATATTTTTAGTTCAGCCATAATCTTTAACTTTGAGAATTATAGAATTTACGAATCATTTTTTTTCCATTGTTTTAGAATTCATCCTAGACTAATACATCCGTTTTGAAAAAAAAAAAATTATACTATTTAGTGACTTTGATGTATTTTTTTAACATTATTTTATATTATTATTATAAATTTAAATTTTTGATGTATAATTCGTTTATCTCTTACAAAATTTAATTTTAATTATATTATTAAAATAATTACTTGATAATATTTTATTTTTATAATACAATTTTATTTTTCACCTCTTATAAATTGAAATTGTTCTCAATACTCATTCTAAATCTATCACTGTGTCTCACATCGAAATTGGAATAGACACGTAGCTCCATAAGTTTGGTTGATAATTAGCCTCCTAATGTGAAGACAATGCAAACTTAACAGTATATTTAAAGAAAAAATCAGCAGAAATTATGCAATGCTGTCCATGTGCCCTAGCTAGTGGATCTTATATTAGAGTGAAAAGCAATCTTTAGGAGGGCCAGACAAAATCTCACTTGCATTATAATACTATGGTATAAACCGATTCCACTGTGCCTAGGTTGAGCCTTCCAAGAATAATTACAACTCAATAAGTAAAGTTAGGTACGGTCAAAGTCTTTTTTTTTTCTTTTTTGGGTCCTAGGAATTCATATTAAAATTAAATTAGTTAATTAATTAACTGAAAATTAAACACTAATTCCCGCAGGTTCTCCACCAAAAGTATAGTTGCAAGGAATCAGAATCAGGAAAGTGCAATAGAAGAGAAAGGATCCTAAAGGAAACCCAAGAAAAGGGAATTCTATTGAACGAATTTGTGATTGTGAGCCCAGATGGTACCGACAACTTCACTTCCATTGGAGATGCCATTACTGCAGCACCTAATAACACAAAACCAGAAGATGGCTATTTCCTTATATATGCCAGAGAAGGATACTATGAGGAGTATGTCATTGTTGCCAAAAATAAGCCAAACATACTTCTTATTGGAGATGGTATCAACAGAACTGTCATCACAGGGAACCATAATGTGATTGATGGATGGACTACTTTTAATTCTTCCACTTTTGGTAAGTTTAATCTTTCTCCTTTTTTTAAAAAAAAAATTATATAATAGGAATAACAAATCACTTAGTACACAAATATATAATGTCCTGAATTTGAATTTATGATACTGAAGATGGAAATATCACAAGGATATATCCGATATCATTGCATCTTTAAGAATCCTTGCTTTATATGTGTGTGAGACTTTTACTTAGAACTGTTGAAATGGGCTGCGTCCTTGCAAAAACAAATGCGGATAAGCATCCATAAGTCAGAGATCATTTAAATACGGACCTGAACTAGTCTAATCCGTTGGATCCGCAGTCTGCCTGGATTATACCTAATAATCTGCGGATGGATGCATATTTTTTATTACATTCTCACTTGTTAAATTTAGATATGTTAAAGCCTCATGGAACTTTTACGATCTCTTTGTCTTCTTTGGAGGGTTGATAAAACATATAAAGTATGTTTTTATTATTATTAAAGATTATACATTAAATAGTTTACATATACTTTTTTTATTTTGTGATATCTTCTTGAAATGTTTTAAAGTTTTTTTAATAGTTATAGTTTTTTTAGCATTGAAAATATTATAAATATATGATTTGAGAATTTTCAATTATTACTTTAAGTTTAAAATTATTTTACAAAGATTTTCAATGATTTTAAAAAAAATAGAAAAAATTTACGGACGGAACCATTGGATCTGCTGACCGCAAATTTTAAGACTCAGATGTCATTTAAACTGTCCGTAATTTTTACGGATCCATCCGGTCAAATCCGTCAATGATGGTTTCGCACTGACCGTTCCAAGGGCAGACCAGAAGGGTGTTCTACTTTTACAGATCATGCAACTCGCACAGTTTTAAATCTAAATAAAGCTTAGGTCCAGCAATATCTAAATGATTTGTTTGAGAAAAAAAAATATATATAGAGAAAAATTTATAGAAGTTTAAGTATTTCTTTCATTTTTCCATCAGTTTTATTTTAACTCTGAGCACACAACTTCTATGAATGTAGCGGTTTCGGGGGAAAGATTCATTGCAGTGGATATCACTTTCAGAAACACAGCTGGCCCTGAGAAGCACCAAGCAGTAGCCGTGCGGAACAACGCCGACTTATCCACATTCTACCGCTGCAGTTTTGAAGGTTACCAAGACACTCTCTATGTGCACTCTCTGAGGCAATTCTACAGAGAATGTGATATCTACGGTACTGTAGATTTCATCTTTGGCAATGCCGCAGTTGTCTTCCAAAGCTGCAATATATACGTTCGGAAGCCGATGCAAAACCAGAAGAACGCCGTCACGGCACAAGGCCGGACAGATCCGAACCAAAACACCGGCATATCAATCCAAAACTGCACAATTCAAGCTGCACCGGACTTGGCAGCGGATTTCAACTCGACGATGAATTACCTAGGCCGGCCGTGGAAGGAGTATTCGAGGACGGTATATATGCAGTCATATCTTGGTGACCTAATTCGACCTGAGGGATGGTTAGAGTGGAATGGGACAGCAGGATTAGATACCCTATTTTATGGTGAATTCAAGAATCGTGGACCTGGTGCTGATACTAGTAAGAGGGTGAAATGGCATGGTTACAGTTTGTTGAATGCTACACAAGCTTTTAACTTTACTGTGCTTAATTTTACTCTTGGAGATACATGGTTGCCTGATACAGATATTCCATTCTCTGGAGGATTACTAGATTTTGATTAGGGATTATAACAAATTTACTGAAGGGGTAAGTTTGATTCTTTGGATTTCCTACAGGTAATGAAACTATATTTGATTATTCTTTTGAAAGGAATAACTTAATAAAAAATAAGGATGATGTATGTACTTGGATGTAATAATTCTCAATTATATGATGATATAAAGTGCTTAATTGTTCATTAGTGATTAATTTGTAAATCCTTCTGCTGTTCAAAGCCATTTGCTTAATCATATTAGTGTAAAGATTTGAAGGATATTTTAGCTAAGATAATGGCAAGTTATTATGATTTATGTTTCCAATTAAATCAATCAATTTATAATTTATTATAACAATAGAGTTTTACTTATTGCGTACTTCTATTTTGTTGGGTTGAGTTTACTTCTTATGTGGAGGATCGCCCAACACGTAATATTTATGCGTGACTTTAACACTATGATATAACAATAGTTGGATAATTATAGAGATTATTATTATTTGACCTGAATAAGGTGTCATTTAACATACCGTATAAAATAAATACCGATTGTATAAGGATCATGAAATAGTATAAAATAGGATATATATATATATATAATATAAGCTCTCATACTATATAATTTTATATTAAAACATAAATTTGATACATATAAAATAGTTTCATGTGTCATTGTAGACATATATAATTCTATATTATATATTTCTTATTTGCAACACCTCCAACATCATACAGGTTAGCCAGAGAAGTGTAATGGGTATAGCAGGTAGCTACTTCAAACTTAGAAAATGTCCTAGATCAGGATAGATCAGTTGATTGCTCAAAGGGAGTTGGTCAATCGGCTTAGGTAGCCAAACAACCATTAAAGACCAGATTGCCGCTTTCGAAAGCTGGTCGACCGGCTTGGACAATCAATTAGCTACTAAAGATCGGCTGACAGTTCATGCTTAACAGTATTTAACTTAAGAAACCCTAGAACGCAAAAGAACTCTAAAAATAGATAGAAATTTTTGCAATTCTAGGTTTGAGATTTAAAATATATGGTAATTTTATCAACCCAAGGTTAAATTTAATTTATTTGCTTCTCAGATTATAATTTTTGATGTTTTATTGTTATGTCTTTGAATTTGGGTTGATTAGGATTTGCGAGAAAGTGTTTATTTGTGATGATTATAGAGAGAACACTCTCCACCAAAATAGACCAAAGTTATAATTCAGATAGTGAATTGTTGAATAGCTTGTGGGACCACTAATTTAAGTTATGTAAGGATGTATGAGATTATAGGAACAATATGTATTGTTGACTGTAAATTTAATAGTAGAGGGGTTATAATTTGTAAATGACATATGATGTTTGTTGCATTCATGGGTGTTTAGGACTATTAAGTCAAAACTAATGTATGTTGCATGCATTGACATATGAGTTGCACGTTTAAATGTATGTATAACTATGCATGTACCATAGGAAGATATCAAAATGAATGCATGTTAAGGTGTCAGACAAAACCTATGTACTAGCTAGAAATGCAAGTTAGATTATAGTAGAATTATACATGGTATGACAAGTCATGACCATAGGTATGCTTATGTGATATGCTGATTTGATTGTGTAACTAGTCTGATTAGGGATTGGTAATAGCTAGAAGCACATATTAGAGGACTTATTACATGAGGAATTTAGAGGGATGATGTATATGAGAGACCTACAGATCTATACTATATTTTCATGGTGTGGTGTAGGGGCCACACAATCCTTTCATGGTATGGTGTTAGGCCATATGACCTTGATATTCCCACTTTAATGAGTTAGTGTGTGATTGTGTATATATGCACGATAACCTATGAACATATGCATGTATGATATGTAATGGTATGCTATGAATGACTTTTTTTTTATGGAATCCTATGAGCAAGTGTGGTCAACATGCTATGAATAAGTATATGATATACTAGAACAGGTTAATATACTCAGGTATGAGTTAGCTACTCAAGTATGCTTGTATAAGATAAGTAAGCTATGATATGAACATGATGTGTCTATGTTAGTCTATCACCATGATATATGAAATGGATATGCAAAGACTACTCTATGTATATATGTTATGGATATGAACTTAGATTACCATGTATATATTGTATGTATGAATTAAGGATTTTCCACCCTATAGGTTAGGGGTGGAAATTAATTTCCTCACACTGAGTTGGTGAACTTATTCCCACTTTAAATCTTTACAGATTAAAATGTTTCAATAATGCTTACTTCAATAGGGCTACCTTCTACCTCTTGAGTTAGAGGTAGAATTTTTAGTTTACAGGCTAGTATTTTCAGTAATGTACAGTGCACCCAGCCAGATAAACTCCTTATTACAATTTTCCTTTGATTTAAGCTTTTATTAACTACTAAAAAGTTTACTTTCATTTGTTATTTTGGATTTTCAAACTACCATGTGTGCATCCACATTATTAAATTTGTATTTGAATTATAGATTTTATTAAGTTTTGTTTTAAAACTGATTTGGATGTTTATTACAAGTAAGAAAGCTCAGGATTCTTGGATTACTACATTATGAACTAAGTCAATCATGTTCTTGTAAAGTTGAGGATGTGACAAGTTAATATCAAAGCCTGGTTGAGTCTTATTGGCATTAGAGTTAGGTGGGTTTTTAGGAATGGTGGATGTACCCAAGAGCACCCATTGTTATCCAAAGTCCATTAATCTCTTATCACTCAGTTTCAATTGAGTTTGCATCTTGTCCAAGCATGAAATCTTTTTGAATATGATACTAATCATACCTTTCCAAACATAGGGAAAAATGTCACCCAAAAAATGCAACCAAGTTGGAAGAGGAAAATGAGGTTCTCCTAATGTTGATGAACGGGGTTCAACTATGCCCTAGAACCCACTAGGAGGTGGATGACACAGAGATCATGCTAAAAGTCACACCACATAGTAGAACACTAGTGGAGACCATAGCAAGACAAGGTGGTGGGATGCCTTCAAGAGAAGTATGAAGAGTACACGAACTTTCGATTCGAGAATGCTGCCTTTTAATGGTACAAGACTAGCGAGGATGTCAAAGGTCCCACATTCCCTCAAGAGATGTAAAAATATGAACATAGTTTATATCTTTTGTCATGTTTATGTGCTTAATTGGATGCTTAAAATTAGTTTTGTGGTTTACTTAGTTTTTGTGCTTAATTGAATTTATTTGGTTATTTGCCCCTATTTCAAATCTTTCAAGTTTTTGAGCATATCTTAAGTTTTAGGCCTTAGTTTTGGATGATTTTTATGTCATTTAAAAGCGAAGAGAAAGATCTAAAACTATCATAAAGAGCCCAAAGCCTAGTTTAACTATTTCGGAGGTCAATTAAAGCTTAGGAACCAAAATAGAATGTCATCCTATGACCCTAAGCTAGTTTTGATATTTTTATCATAAGTGAAATTTCATCCATCATTTTAGTGAAAAGCTAAGCCTATAGGATAGCTAAAATCCATTCCAACAACTTTCATGAAGAGCTTGAGATACAAATACATCGTCTTGAATTATTTTCATGGCAGTGAACTTAAGTGCAAAATTTTGTTATGGGTTAGACTATGGGAAAGCTGTCTTGATTTTAAGCCCATAACTTAAGGTAGGAATCGAGTTTTTATGAAAATTCAAGGCCATTGGACTCCTAAGAAACAAAGCTACATTTAATATGAGGGGATCCACATCCAACTAAGCCTCTTTCCAACCCTAATCAACAACTCAATCAAGAGAAAGTGCAGTGAGCCTATAAAAGCTCAGTTGACCCTCAAATGTATTAACTTTTAGATTTATTTTTGTATTGTCTCCAATTTAGAGAAGAAGAGGAGCTATGCTAAGGCAAGACTCTAACCCTAATTATATTTCTTCTTGCCATTTATTTTTCCTTTTTATTTTTGTATCAATGTGTAGCTAAACTGTTATCTCAATCTAAAGGAAATTTTGCACCAATCTTTTATTGATTGTGAGACTTGATCTTAATTCCAATTTATTACCAATTTGATTCTCTATTTTAATGCTTATAATTCTTTTGGATGATTAGTTAATAAGGCCAATTAACTAATTGTTCATTGTAATTTACTCTAGTTGAATTTCCATAGGCAATTTGTTGTTGTTTGTGGCTACTTGGTTAGAGAAGCAATAAGGTTTTGATTTTCTACTGGGGTAAGTTCATTTCATAAAGAATTGGGGGTAATTAGTTGAGTTGCTACTGGAATAATTCAATTAATTAGACTTAGTATTTTCAAATCTTAATGCTATTGGTAAATTGGTTAAAGTGCTGGGTTTCAACTGATTTAGCAATAAGGGTTAATATTGGGCTTGGTTAATTAGTTTATGAGAAAATTAACAAGAATTAATTAGGTTATATCCTTAATTAGTTTCTTGGCTAAGCGATCAAAAAGGAAATAAAATAATAGTGTCAAGAATCAATTATAGAAGTGGTTGCAAGAGTTCCTTGGATTGAGCTCTTCCAATTTTTATTCTTGTTTGCTTTGCACTTAAACTATTTGATTAAATACCTATTTTAATTAGATATTCAACCCCTACCCACAATTTTACACTATAAATATATAGAAATTAATCACTGATCTCTATGGATCTGACCTAAGTTCACCCTAACTATTAGCTTAGATAGTTTAACATTATCTTTGTCGGTCTCGACAACTATCAAGGAATCTTTCCATGAGGCCTTCATGAAATAGTTCTTCCCAAAGAGCATTAGGGATGCCAAGATTAGAGATTTCTAAGACCTCAGGATCATTAGTGCTATGATATTTGTTGAGTATACACATTAGTTTAACATGTTGGTGCACTTTTTCAAACATGTACTAGATGTGAGGTCTCAGGTCAACCATTTGGTGAAGAAATTCCTAACTCCTACTTTATAATGATCATAGTGGATGACCACACTACCATAGAGGATGCACTAAGTAGAGCCATGGATATAGAGCTAAAAAAAAGATGGAAAACATGGAGAGTAAAGTTTCTAAATGGGGTAGAAAGGGTCCAATATCCAAGTACAAAGGAGGTGGTGGTGCATATCATAACTAGGAGATGCCACTTGGTCAGACCCACCAGATGGGTGTGCTTTGAAAACCCCTAGTTGGGGCCACCCAGGGGTGGTCACAATGGTTCTTAATTAGCAAATGATAGATTGACTGCACTTGGACATGGCACTACAAGAATTTTACAATTTAGCAATGGAAAGTTAGTGATGGACTTATTGATAACAATTCCATCAACAAACAATGAGCCAATTGGTCAAATTATATCTAAAAACATTTACTATTTACCAATGGAATTATTGATAGCATTCAAAACTTCCATTACTAATTTTGTTGGTAATTTAGCTCTATTTTCTTATCAAAGTTAGCGGTAGAATTACTAATAGCTTTGCAAATGGGACTTTTAAAATTCAAATTACCAATAGAATTATTGATGGAATTTGAAATGGTCTTTTGGAAATTTCTACTTGAAAAAAATATTTCTTGTCTATTTAGTGATGAATTTGCTAATGGAATAGTATAGATTTGTTGCTAAATAGAAATGTACCATTTCAATTGTTTGTTTAGTAATGAAAATATCTGTCACTAAACTAAAATTATAACCAGTTCACAAGCAAACCCCCTCACTTCTACGATTGCATAGTTTCCTCTCCTCTCTCTCTCTCTCTCTTCACCCTAAAGCTCCACCTGTTAGGTTGCTTGGATCTTCATTGCCAAAGTTTGCACTGCTACCATTAGCAAAGAGAATAGGTAAGTTGGTTGGTAATTTGAAATTTCATATTTTAATTTGTAGTTATGGATTTGAATTGTTAGGGTTTTATAGTTAGGAATTTTGCAATTTGATTTGATTGCTTGTTAAAATTTTAATGAAATGAATAAATTTAGGTCTAATTTGAATTTGAGTATGATAGAAATAATTGAAATGTTAATTGATTGGAATAGAATGAATTTAGGATTGGGATGATTTAAATTTGAGTATGATTGGAATGAAATGAATTTGAGTATCATTAGAATATTAGTTAATTGGGATAAAATGAATTTGGGCAGTTAGAATAAAATGAATTAGGGTATGATTGAAATGAAATGAATTTGGGATTAGGATGAATTGAATTTTGGATTAGAATGAAATGAATTTGAGTATGATGGAAATGATTGAAATGTTAATTGATTAGAATAAAATAAATTTAAGATTGGGATGATTTGAATTTGAGTATGATTGAATTTGAGTACAATGGAAATTATGGAAATGTTAATTGATTGGAATACAATAAATTTACAATTGAGATGGTTTGAATTTGAGTTTGATTGGAATGAAGTGAATTTGAGTATCATTGGAATATTAGTTGATTGGAATAAAATGAATTTTAGGGGGTTAGAATAAAATGAATTTGGGTATGATTGAAATAAAATCAATTTGGGATTAGGATGAATTTAATTTTGGATTGGAATGAAAGGAATTTGAGTATGATTGGAAAATTAGTTTATTGGGATGAAATGAATTTGGGTATGATTGAAATGTCAATTGATTAGAATGAAATGAATTTAGGTCAGGATGAAATGAATTTGGGATTAGAATAAAATTAAGTATAATTGAAATGTAAATTGATTGGAATAAAATAAATTTGAGTCTGATTGAAATGTTAATTGAATGGAATGAAATGAGTTTGGGTATGGTTGAAATGTTAGTTGATTATAATGAAATGAATTTGAGTATGATTGGAATGTCAATTGAAATGAAATAAATTTGAGTATGACTGGAATGTTAATTGATTGGAATGAAATAAATTTGATTTTGATTGGAATGTTAATTGATTTGAATGAAATAGATTTGGGATTGAAATGAATTTAAGTATGATTAGAATGTTGGTTGCACTAGAAATAAAATGAGTTTGGATTTAGGGTTTAAGGAATACTTGGTTTAGAATGTCTTTAATATGTGTGGATAGAGGTAAAGGTTTTAGGGGGTGATCATGGGGTTAGAGGTCATGGTAAGGCTAACACTCCTTTATCTTTGGCCACTCAAAGTGCCCCATCATCTGCACAGACACCATCACTACAGCCATAGCCGTGAAAGTCATCTAAGCAGGCCATAAGTAATATGTATCCTAATCAATTATTGTCTCAACTGCCTTATCCATAGGATACACAACCTATTTTTGAGGCTACTCAGCCCACTATCTGAGCGTCCTACTTAGGCTAGCCATCCATCTTATCATGAGGTTCAGATCCTATTGACAATAGGATTTGGTGCATGTTGAAGGTAATTTATAAGTATCTTTTATGTATTCAATGATTGCTTTTTGTTCATACTGTGACAATTATAATTACCTTAACTTTATGTATGAAATTGCAAGTTAATCATTGGGTCTACCCATGGTCAAGCGAGGGACAGAACGAAGGTGACTCAAACTCCATTTGAAGAGCCACCCCTCATGTATACAAGTTGTTTCTAACATATGAAGGACTAGTGGTTCAATGATTAGTTGATACATATCAAGTTAATTAGTTTAAGTATTTACTCTTTAAATTTTAGATTATTAGCATCGACTTCAAATTAACATCATGATTATAGGCTATGTACAAGTGGAAGCCCAAGCTCTAGTACATCATTAAAAAGAACTACAAATACAAGGTTGGGGCCAACTATAGGGGTATGATGAATCAAACTTGCAAAGGCCTACCAAAAAAGTCTGAATGGATATTTGATGACATCTTTACCAATCTTCAATGGAAATGAGGGAATGAAGACTTCAAGAAAAAGTAAAAGCTAAACAAAAAGATCATGGCATCTGTTACTAGTTGCATAGTGGGGTTCCATCTCTATGTTTTAACACAAGAGAAAGATGGTGAGTAATGGAATTTAGTTTTATTTTGTATTTTATATCTAATTGCAAGTTTATTAATGTATGTTGGTTTTTAATTTTGTGTAAATGCAGGCAACAACTTTGGGTCGCTTGCCCACTAAAGATGAGGTCTTCTTAAGGACTTACTTCAAAAAGGAATAAAGGAATTTGTGGACACCAGGTTGTAGAGGACTTATGTAAGTGTCAAATCTTATTTTGCTTATTCTTCTATATGTAGGTATAATTGTGTGTTTAACTTTTGTGGTTAACTTATAGGGCAACTATAAGAGGATGATGGAGGAGCATTTTTCTTAAACTTCATCCTCATTAGAGGTGGTGAGGGTGGCACACTGGACAAGACCACAATATGGATGGAGGGGTTAGAGGTTGGAACAAGAAAGGCACATTTATGGAATAGGTTCAAAGGCTCGAAACATTCCCATATCTTTAGGTCATATGGCTTCCTCTTTATCTTCATAACTTCGGATAAAAGAGTTGGAGCATATCATCAACATCGAAAGGAAGAGTTTGTGGAGGCATGGTCTAATTTTCACTAAGTAAGTCATGATTGAGCATCATGATCTCTACTTTAGGATGATGTTTGAGAAGCTAGGCATCTCAGAACCTCTTGTTAACAACCTATCTGGACCACCCCTACCACCACCCAAGCCACATCCACCTCTGACCACTCTTAAAGGAGAAGACTAGCAAGAAGAAAAGGGTGATGAAGCCACTGAGAGTGATGTACCCTAGGCTAGGCTTCATCCTTTAAGTCATAGGGTATTAGCATTTTTTTTTATAAATTTTATTATTGATAGTTACATTTTGTTTCCAATTTGAATAGATAGTAAATTGATTGCTTTTTTGGTATAGGTGTTATTTTTGGTGTAATTGTTATGCGTTTCATTGCAAGATGTTGGTTGTTTGTATACTAGTTTGTTATAACAATAGCTAGAATTATGGCTCTATTTTCCTAGAAGTAGTGATGGAATTATAAAGAACAATGCCTATAATTTTTTTTTAGATTTTTCTAATTTAGTGATGGAAATAGTGATGGGCAAATTTATTGATGGAATATTCCATTGATAAATTGACAATGAAACAAGAGTTAGTGACCAAAATTCTATCGTTAAAATGAATTTTTTTTTTAGTTTATTAATGGAATGTCTATTGTTAAATTATGTTTGTCATTATCATAAGCCGCAAAATTACTAATAGATTTAGTGAAGAAACTACCATTTCTATCACTAATTGATTTACCAACACACTATTTAAGGATGACCATCTTTCCATTGTTAATTTCATTTGCAAATTACTTAATGCTAAAATTTTCTATTATTAAATAACTTTTTTTTGTAGTGTTGATCAGGAGCTAGATCTTAGGCTTCCTTAACTCCTTAAATAGTAGCATTGTTGTAGAGTAACCTAGAGTGCACTTTGCACATGAGGAATTTCAATATAGTGTGCTTGCTTCTAGTGTGGCTAGCAAGGGTACAAGGCTGCTACTTGTCTATCTATCCAGATGAAAAGGGGAGCCACATGAGCTTATTCACCATCATCATCATTAGCTCAAACTCAACCCCTCATCAAAAAAGGTAGTAAGGTTGTGAAACATGGATTCATATGCAAAGAATAAGCTTAGCATGGTTGCAAGATAACCCAAGTTTATGCCCTCATGGGTCTTGATGCCCAAGAATCAAAGCTATTATTTCAGATATGATATGATGGTTATTATTGTGTAATTAGACTAATTAGGGGTTAGGAGTTGTTAGGTGCACCTAGTAAAAGATTTATTATAGAAGGAGTTCGAAGGGATGAAGTATATGAGAGACCTATAGGTCTATATTATGTTTTCATAGTGTGGTGTTAGGCCATAATCTTTTCATGATAAGTATTAAGGCCATACGACCTCGATATAGAAAGGTATTCCCACTTTGCAAGAGTTAGTGTGTGATTATGCATGTATGAATGATGGCCTAAGAACATATACATGGCTGATATTTTATGGTATGCTATGAATGATTTTTTCTTTTTTTTATGGAATGCTATAAGAAAGTATGCTTGACATGCAATGAATAAGTATATGATATGCTGGAGTAGGTTGCGTATGCTTGGACATGAGTTAGTTACACAAGTATACTTGAATAAGATAAGTAAGCAATAATATGAATATGTTTTAGCATATGAACATGATATATGTAATGGATATGCGTGATATTGATGAGACTATCCTATGTATGTTATGAATATGAACTTAGATTACTATATATATATATATATATTGTACATCTGACCTATGAATATTCCACACTATAGGTTAGGGGTTGAAGTTTCCTCTCAAAGTTGGTGAACTCACTCCCTCTTTAAATCTTTGCTGACTCTAATATTCCAATAGCCTCCGTTTCTACAAGGTTACCTCTTATGTCTTGAGTTAGAGTTAAATTTTCAATATCTGAGCTAGTATTTTTAGTAATAGTATGCCCAGTTGGGTCAACTCCTTATTACAATTTTCCTTACATTTTAGCTTTTATTAACAATTTAAAGTTTTACTTTCATTTGTTATTTTTGCATTTTCAAACTACCAAGCACACATTTACATTGTTATATCTTTATTTGAGCTATGGATTTTCATGGATTTATGGAGTTTTTTTTTAAAAAAATTATATTTGAATGTTTATTGAAAAGAAGTAAGTTCAAGATTCTTGTGTTACCATATTGGTAAATCAAGTTGGTCATGTTTTCATAAACTTATGAACCTGACAGTGTTTCATAATAGAAGAAAATATATATAAAATTTAATTTTGATTGACTATCTGTGTAAATTAATTTTATACTATCACACACTCATGTGTTGTTACATCATTAAAAAAATTATTAAAAGTCTCTTATTGTTAGTAAAAACTCCTAATTACTCTTTTTTTAATAACGTGACATCTTCCTATTCATTATTAATGTAAAATTTTTACACTAACAATGGATTAAATTTAAATTCATATGTACAATATTAAAAGATTAATTTAAATAAAGTAATCCTTATATAATGGTAATAGTATTGGAGGGAAAGGTGATGACAGCAAATGATAAAGGTGGGTGACGGTAGTTATAGGGAGGAAGTGATGGTGGGTAATGTACGAGTGATGGAAAGGAAATGTTTGTAGTGTTTGGTGGTGGTAGTGATGTTTGACTAAGAGGATGATGGTGTTGCGGTGGCAACAATAGTCGGTGGTGGTGGTGGAAGTAATGGCTAATATTAGGATTGAAAGGGTTGGTTGTTGCTATTACAACTATAACCACATTAACGACAATGGCGACATCTGCCACATTGTTTGTAATGGTACACTACAAGAAAAACATAGTTTTAAGTAGAGCTACCACTTGAAAAGTTAGGTGTATATTGTTGAAAAATTACAAGCTAAAAGTTTGAAAATTTTGGAGATTTGGGACAGCCCAAGCCACTGAAAACCACCTTAATGATTTGGGGTAGTTTTTACCACCTCAAAATGGCACCCTTAACCCAAAAAACTTAAAATGCTAGAATCTCTCCATTTGGGAGGAATAGCAACTCTCCCTTTTCCTCTTTGTCTCACCACCAGCTGGCCAAATGAGCTCTAGCAATATCTGACCATTGGCAACCACCTAGCCTTTTTGCCAATGCTAATAAGTCTCTCTCATGATTCCTTTCTCTCTCTTTTTTTTTTTTTGAATTTTTCCTAAATTTCTAACTTAGGGTTCCATTTTTTAGCCATCCTTTGAGCCATGTTCCCTTTCTTAACATGTATTTATCATGTTTTGTGTTTATTTTGATCTTTTTCTTCAATGAGATTTTATGCTCGATAGTGATTATTTAATAGTGCATTTAATGAATTCATTTCTGGGTATTTTTGGTTTTTATTTGAATGACATTGTTATTGTTATCTAGAGCTAGGTTTGGTTTATTTTTTAGTTTCATTAAGATTTATTTGATTTTGCTTACACAATTTGTTGGACTCACTATTTGAAATATGATTGTTTTGGTTTCCATTTTAGTGATAGTGATTTAGAATAGTTAATCGATGTAGTTAAAGCAATCTCTATGACATAAGTTTATTGCAATTCTTCTCTTTTTCTATATTCAGGTGTCCATGTTAATTTAATTAACATGGCATGAGGTTCTTACTTTGCTTAATAATGAATGGTTTGCTTACATAGGTCCTAAAATGTAACTTTTCGAACTAGACTCCAATGCATTGAAAATTTAATTATGGTCATGTTGGAGAATTTTGTGATCTCATGCTAATTTTTCTTACCTTAATATAAATAAGGCAACTATATGTTTTGATAGCTAATTTGGGCAACTTTTTAAGAGTTTTAGAAGAATAGTTTTTTCTTTTTTTTTAATTTGAAGGAAAAATTAATCTCACATTGGCCTACATGCTACAACATAAGCACTTACTGCTTAGCTTCCATCCACTATTACTTGCCATTTCATTATTTCTTGTCATTTACATCACCTATTATTTTAGATTGGAGATCTTCAAGGCCTATTTGGACTCATAATGGTTAACATACAAATGTTGAGAGCTAAATTGAAAGTTCTAGATATGTCTTATGGAAATGGAATCGGTAATTTCTTCTACCAATAAATTCTTTTTCAAACTCAAAGTCTTATGGAATTTTAGTTATTCTATAATTTTTGGCACAATACTGAAATTATAGTGCATGTCCTATTTGATGATTGTATAGGCATTCAATTATATATGGACTCCTCTCAAAGTCACATGACTACGATCCTAAGCATATGTTAGGAAAAAATTTACTATTATAATTAGGGCTGACCATCAGTTAAGCCAATTCACAAGTGGCTCACAACTTAATTCAAATTTTAACTTAATAAATTGAGCTCAGGAGACAAATGAGTGATACACAAGCTGAATTATCTAGCTCATGTTATAAATAAGTTGAGCTTGAGCTACTAGGAGCTTAACTCATTTATATCATGATTTGACTTGATGTATAGACATATAAATAAATAACTATATAAGTATCAACATATATTATGATGTATAAAATTTTCAAATGAAATATTCAACAATTTTATTATAATGTATAATATATTTTTATTACTGATATATTACTTCATTTTTTTAAGTATAGTTGTGGCCATAATATAATTTTATATATTAAGGCATTGTTATTTATACTACATTAAGCATTCTTATAATATGAGTAATAGTATTATAATATTATTTTTTACCATTCATATTCTTTTTATTTATTTTATGCTAATATAAGTTGCTATATGTCATGCCCCAATCCACAGAACGTGATTGACATAAAAAGTCACTGTTAGAAAACCCTTTACAAACCTTAAAAATGCAAAATTTTTACTCAATAATCTAGCATACCAAAGATCAAAATTATATTGATGCATAAACAAATATTTACATTTTAAATCCTAGAAAAAATCTAACAGAGTTTCCTCTATTTTGCGGACACCTGGGCACAAGGTCTCTATAACAGACAAGGGCTACATGCCTTATACACATCCTATATAATAACTCAAAATCACATCGGCCTAGATAACACAAATCTATATCCTACTAGGCATTTACCAATCAAAATACATGAACATAACAAGTCTACTAACTGCCAAGGTTTTCACCATCAATATATCTTCAGCTCCATAGAAGGTGATCTACCCGATTAATGAGTAGATCCTGAACCAGAATGATGAGAAGGAATAGTGGGAGTATCTTTCAGCTCTGAAAAATATAGAGAAAAATAGGATGAGTTTTATAAAAACTTAGTGAGCAAATAATCCTATAGAAAATTAAAACCCAGTTCATAATTCATATTTGAAATCCAAAAGCTAAAATATGTATATATTCATGAAGATAAGCTTACCAATTCAAAAGTCACATTTTCCAAAATAGGTCTAGAGACTTTTATTCATTAGAAAAATCATGTGATTAAAATATGGTATTTAATGAAAGTAAAATAAACAACAGAGTATGATACTATGAAAATTGATCATCATAGCATAAGCATAGTAGAAATTCAGTAAGGTTTTCTAAAATTTACCAGTACTCAAGTAGCAAAATATTATATAATTGCTCATTTACTCAATACCATTAGAATCCAAAGGGTAATTCCTATAGGTAACTAACCTAATAGATATCTTTGTAATCCACTAAACACACTAATCAGATATTCATATATTCTCCCCTAAACACACCAATCAGATATTCTAATCACAAGTGCACTTAGCGATTTTCCAAGGAATTTCCAATGGATCCAGAATTTCAAAACAATAAATCAATTGGAAAACATTATGCTACTTGTTATAACCAGAGATAATAAGCATTTCCATTCATATCATGATATTAGAAGTTAGCAGATACTATCAATCATTCCAAGTAGCATAAACTTCAGAAATTTTCATATTTTAGTAATATGAAATCATGGCTTTTGTAACGAATAATCATTAGAAAACACAAAACATGATGAGTCCTTTTCATATTTATACATCATATAGTAACATGAAATCATTGGTTCCAAAATATATAATTTCATCATCGCAAATCATTTCATATATACAACACACAGTTAAACCTTCAAAACAAGTTAACATAAAAAATCCAATATTTAAAAATCAAAATGTTTCATATAACATAATTATTTCATATTGCAAAATGAGATTTACCAAGAAAGTAGGATTATCTACTCACCTTGAGGATATCTGGATAACTTTAATTGAAATTGTTCTAATTCACCACTTTCCCAACTCAGCTTATCAAACCTTAATTACCAAGTTCCTATAACTTTATAATGGATTTTCTATTTTAAAGTATTGCAATCTTATTATTTGAACTTCAATTAGATTAGGTACAAGTAAATAAAACTAAACTTGGGATAAGGTAATGCTTACTCTCAATTTGCCAAAAATGCTTAAGGTTTGGCTAAGGCTGCAGAATGAATACAGGGGAAAGATAACATCACCACCTACTGTGGAAGAACAACGGTTGATGAAGCTACTATCGATGATGACGTCTGGCCGATAGTGCTACAGTGGCAGCACTTCAGCTAAAGCATGGAAGGTTGACCGTAAGCTACAGGAAGGCTACATCACTCCTATAGCAGTACCAATGAGCTTAAGGTAAGATTGGTCTCAATCAGTTGCTGATAGGTTACGAAAATTTATGTCATGAGCTACCAAGATAACTTGGCTGAGAAAAGAAGCAAAGACAATGGAGCAAACTAAAGGGAAAAAGATCTAGAAGTAGAAGGGATAATGAAGCAATGGCTTGGGACAATGATCCAATGGCTAAAGCTAACCAGAGGAGTTGAGATCGATAGATAGGAGCTCAAGCTAAAAGATCCAGAACACCTGAAATAGGACTGATGAACGAGTAAAATGCCTATTATTATGTTGATTATTACCTCTTGATTTGTTATTAATTTGTGGTTTTGCTGCACTTTTTATTTTAGTTTAGTCCATTTGTTCTTTGGTACTACTATAGTTTGTATTTGCCATTGAAGGTTAGCAAAAAGGCTTTGAAAGAAGGATAAAAGCAGAAGTTTGGAGCACACTTGAATTAAGGAGAAGCTAAGAAAGAAACCATGTGAAGCTCTCAAGTTAACCATGATTGAAGCTGAAGAAATTGAAGAAGCTAGCACCACACACAGTCCGTCCATGTCTTGGGATACAACCGTGTTTGGTGCAACTACCAGTAAACCTCCAGCCTAAAACATAGATAGCCCTGTCCCAAAATACAATCGTGTTCCAAGCCCTATAAATTGCTATATAAGCTGATTTTATGTAACCTGATGGAGTGATTAATTAGGATTAAGATAGATTATGGGTTCTTTGTTTTCTTAAGAGTTTTTCTAAGCAGAATTTAGGATTTCCTCTTTGTTTAA
>JANHAO010003320.1:0-26391 GCA_026873985.1 Saraca asoca
GTTTAGGTGAGGACCTTGATAGATATTGAGAATAGGTTCAAGTATTGTGAATGTGATTGTTAATGTATTTAATATTATAAGTAAAATATATAATTTTTGTTTCATTGTCTATAGAGGTATATAGTATATATATAAATTCTATTGTTGTTTGAGGATGACAAGGTTTTCTAATAAGCATTTGAAAAAGTAGCAGGATCCATGATTGCTGTTTGCTTCCTCTTTACACTGTTGTTTACCATGATAGCTTGAATTCTTATTTGCCATTTGTGTATAGGGGTTGTCTCCTTGTGTGCCAATCTTTCTTCTATAACAACCCAAAGAATTACACAGATTTAGAAGGTGGTGTTCAAGGTTGTCGTGGTTTCCATTCAAATTTCTAAGCCACTCAAGGGGGTCTCCCCCTCAATATTGGTAATGCTATAACTTGAAATGCTTGGCAATATACTTGTTTTGTATTTGATAGAATGATCAATTGTCCTTCCCCTGAAAATGTTTCAACTACAATGCTTGTAAACCCTAGCCCCATACTGGACTTCCTTTCCATGAACCAAAATGTGAACCATCCTAACATGATTGACTAGAATAATTTGATAATACAACCATGCCAAATAATGATAACCTTATGTTTACAAGCTTCTTGAACAAAGCTTGACGTTTGATTGTTTACAAGCAAAAAGAACGCTAAAAAACCTAAGAATCAAGGCTAATAATATTGAGTATAAAATAATTAGGTTGAGTGATCTACCCTACAAAAGGTAGACGTAAGTTTTTCTATTGTTTCTCTACCCATTTGAATAGATATAATTGCTAACGATTAGAAATATACTGCCTACATCTGATAAGGTCAATTCCTTTTATTCTTATTAGATTCTCACTGAGATAAGGAAGAGATGCTAATAGAGAAGTGCAGTCTATTGAAATTACTATTTGTCAATATTTTGAAAGTGTTAAGCATATAAACTTATGCTATTCAACTGATATTCCCTACAATAATGTTGGCAAGCCAAAGTGCCAATCATACTTTCTAGTTGAGGTACTTCACTAGACATGTCTAGACAGTTCAGCAATTCCTTGTATGGAAAATTGTTATGATCAGGTTCTCTACTCGTTTTAACTCTAGGCACCTACAGTCAAATGGGGCGTCAGCATTGCCAATATTGCTAATTTCTCAAAACTGCTTGAGAAAATTTGCTATCCTTAGCAAAGAGGTAAAAATCAAAACACAACTACAATAACTATCTCATTACATTAAGATTTCACTCATGAGTATCATACACTAATGTGCACATTTGTGGCATGGATGCCCTTGATCTTGAGGTACATATGCTTGAGTTATTGAGTATAATTTACAGAATGCTGTGTGAAGAGCATCACACTTTTTTTTTCCAAAATTAGTTTAGCATACCTTATCCTATATCAATTTTTATCTATATATACATATTGTTGATTCTTATTTATCATCTACCAAGCTGTTACTACTACTGGACTGATCTGGTCATGTTACAATACTATGATTACTCCCGTAAGTTTATGCACTGCCAATTTCTCTCCATCAATAGTTTTCATTGCTGTTGGTCTTGAATGAAGTATATATGTTATATTGTGATCTTGCTTATGTGTAGTTGGCCTGATTTTGGAGGTGATTTCAATTAGTGCTGTGCCGATCTATGGATGAGAATAGGAAAATATCATGTGTTGGCACTACTCTTCCTGTGTTGTTGCAAGCAGAGATGGTGCAAAGTTTCAAGCTTTCTCTTGATTCTTGATTAAGGTAAATTATGATTATTTAATGTTAAAAGCATAACTAGATTCAATTTTATTATCCTTGTAGGTAGGCATCATATGCTCTTCTCTTAGCCAATTAGCCCTGCTATTTTGTCCTTCTGCAGTATCATATTCTTTTGGTCTCTTTTGCCTTTTATCATTTTGAGTTTGCTATTGGATTCTGAATATTTTTCACTAAGCAAATTGGAGCCAAGCTCTTAGTCCATATGTTTTTCATTATAGTTACTCTGGGATGAATCACTCTCTTTATTAAATCTACATTCCTATTAGTGGATAACTAACTAACAAAACCATTTTTAACCACTAAGGAATTGCATACCAGTTACACAGCCTTAGAGCACCCATTTTCATGTGTCCTTTGCAATTTATATGAACTATAGTAGTCACCCATGTCACCTATATGATCTTCTTGTCAAGAAAATAGCATTCTACTTATTACAAATCATCTTTACCTTTAGGGGCTTGTATCTTCATCTACAACATAGATACATAAGGTTGACGTCAAAATTTGGTTTGTACGGAGGGTCCCAGATTCCGGCCAACGGGGAGTGAGTTCAAGGATTCAAAGCTGCTTCCGAAGTGTGAAGAGACAGGGGGAGAGGAAGAAGGGAGAGAGGGACGCTGTGTTTTTAACGTGGTTTAGCCTACGTCCACAGCGGAGCTTTTATTGATTCTTAAGAAGGTATTTTTACAGAGTTTTAGCATACAAGATTCTAGCTTCCTCTCTCCATCTAATAATGCAATCCTATTTATAGAGGAAGGAAGAGTTACATGCATTAATTACAAGCTACAATTGTGTTACATAAAGAAATAAATAGAAAAGACAGACATACTCTTGCAATTTCAGCTGCTACAGGCTTCTGTCTGCAGGATGGGCCTCTCTTGTTGGTAGTGGACTTGTATTTGTTTATGTCTACCACTTGGTATTACTTTACTGTGCGAGGTGTTTATCACCCTGAGCTAGGGGTCCGTAGCTCGGGGTCACCATGGAAGGTCGCTGTAGCGAGCTCGGTGTTGCTGTAGAAGGGTAGCGAGTTCGAGTAGATTGGTCGACTACTTGGCAAGCTGGTCAACCTCACTGTGTTGCTTTCTGATGGTAATCGAGGTGGAGCTCGCAGGGCATCCTTGGCGAGCTGAGAGATTTGGCCTCTACCAGGCTCAAGTCTGTCTTGTTCTCTTGAGACTACTTTTTGCCTATAACACATACTTAACTAGGAATTTGTGATATTGTACCAGTGGCATTTAATTTTGATCTTATGATAAGTAACAACTATATAAGTGGAATATTTGAGAGTCATATGAATTTAGGCTGAGACTAAGAAAACATAATTGGTATGAATTAGATGCAACCTTTCAATGAAGAGGTTGAATGGTGTTTGTCAGTAGTATAAAATCAATATTAGGTGTGCTTTTGTTATGTTTATAGCTTACTATGTTATGAAATTTTTAACAGTTAACCCTTTGCTTTATAGGTGATTAGTTCAGGAATAGACAAGGAAAGGATTCCTGGTATTGATATTTATTTGAAAGTTGGAGGTAAGTGGATGCTTGCAGGCCATGAGGTGTATATAATGGAGACACCTGGTCACACCCAAGGTTCATTCATGGCCTATTTCCATTAATAAATCTCCTTACTTTTGATCTATGTTAGATGTATATCAGAATTAGTTAATGAAAATCTACTTACTTTTTACTTGTCTTTTTTTCATTTTTTGTTGCTTGCAAATGCAATTTTTCCCTTAACAAGCATTTTAGAATTTGCTTGCAAATTTTTTTTTGTTGCTTTGCAGTGGTAGCACTGATGGGAGGATTTTTGTATGGAAGATTAATGAGGGCCCTAATATGGAAGACAACCCTTAAATTACAAGAAAAGTAGTATGTTCTTTATTGCTCTATATAAAGAAAAGGTTGTATGTTCTTTGTTGCTCTTTTTTTTTTTTTTTTGCTTATTCTTAATTGTTTGTTTTCTCTACAGTTGAAGATACGGGAAGAATGTAAGTCATCCCCACTTGCTATTAAAAGGCCACATGATAGTCACCCTATTAATTCAGTGACATTCTTGGTTACTCCCCACCTCCCTGATCACATTGTTCTTATCACAGCAGTGTATGCTCCTAGTTTTTTTCCATAATTAGATATAGGGTTTGCTATTATAAGGCCACATGATAGTCACTCTATTAATTCAATGACATTCTTGGTTGCTCTCCACCACCCTAATCACATTGTTCATATTATAGTGGTATATGCTCTTAGTCTTTTTCCATAATTAGATACTAGGTATAAAATTATGCTTCAATTATGAGTGCTTCTAGACTATTTTATTGTGCAAGTGATAGTGTTAACCATTTCTTGCTTTTACTTGAGATGATGTCCAAGATCACCTTGTCATTACTTCATAAATTGATCACATTTACATACTTCCCTTTTATTGTAGGGGCCACTAAATCGAGAAGTGAAGATATGGGTCTCTGATAATGAGGAAGGCTAGTTGTTGCCTATTGATTTTGAGCCATAGAACTATATCCAAACTTTGGATATACAAAGTTCATCAAGGCTAAGGATGCATTCTTTAATCAAGTTGTAGCATTGCCCTATGCTGGTCTAGTTCTGCTTGCAAATGCCAAAAAGAATGCAATATATGCTATTCACATAGGGTATAGACCTAATGCAACTGCTACCTACATGGATTACATTGTTGAGTTCATAGTCACAATGCCTATATTAAGTTTTAAAAGAACTAGTGATGACTTACCTGATGGAGAACATATTGTGCAGGTTTATTGTGTCCAAACGCAAGCTATTCAACAGTATGCACTCAATTTGTCTTAGTGTTTGCCATCATCTCTCAACAATGTTGAATTTGAAAGAATGGAACCTAATGAACCTGCTAGCATACCACCAATTCATTATAGCAACTCTGAGAGTGCCCCAGTTGTAAGCCTTCCAATAAATATGGCTTCTCCAGAAATATCTAGTCTTCTTGAAGTTTCTACCTTAGATACAGGAAGGGTTTAGAGAAAGAAGAATTTGGAGAAAGAAGAATGATGTTAGAAACTGAAGACTATCAATAGCCAAGAGCAAATTGTTATTTAGATAGAATGTGATTTAGACTTCTTGCTATTTAGAATATTATTAATTTTTTAAGGGGATTTATTTAGGTAAAATTGTATTTTGAGATTGAAACAATAGATATTCAATTATATTCAACACTTTGTTTATTTTAATGAGATAAATGTCTCAATTGTTTTTTTAATAAAATGAATGTTTTAATTTTTCTTTTTTACACATGCTTCAAATTAGATTTAAAAAAAATATGTGACAAATACAAATTAAATAAATGCCTATGATTAGAAACAATGTAAAAGTGTTACCTATATCTTGAAAATTGTTGCCTATGATCAATAGGCAACGGTTTTTACATATTGCCTTTAATATAATTGGCAACACTTGTTAACCGTTGCCTATAACATATAAGCAACGGTTGAAAACCGTTGCCTATGATCATTTGGCAATGGTTTTTACATGTTGCCTTTAATATAATTAGCAACACTTATTAACTGTTGCTTATAACATATAAGCAATAGTTGAAAACCATTGCCTATGATCAATTGACAATAGTTTTTATATGTTGCCTTTAATATAATTGGCAATGGTAAAAAAGCATTGTCAAATAAAACAAGAAAAATTGTTGTCTATAACTGAACAATAGGAAATGATTTTTTCAACTGTTGCTAGGAATCCCAGAAAAATCATTGCCTAAAAGAATAGGTAACGCTTGATAAGAGCACAACCAAAAACCATTGCCTATTCTTTTAGGCAATAGTTTTCACACTTTAGGCAA
This sequence comes from Saraca asoca, assembly GCA_026873985.1. NCBI lineage: Eukaryota > Viridiplantae > Streptophyta > Magnoliopsida > Fabales > Fabaceae > Saraca > Saraca asoca. The sequence goes on from JANHAO010003320.1 coordinate 5,627, forward strand.
TAGTTTTTGGCCATTGCCAAAGGCCAAAAATGTTGTAGTGACAAGTTTATATCCTCCTGGGTATTCACCAATCAAAATACATGCACACAATAATTCTACTAACTGCCAAAGCTTTACCATCAATATATCTTTAAGCTCCATAAAAAGTGACTTACTCGATCAATGAGCAAATCCTAAACCAGAATGATGAGAAGGAATAGTAGGAATATCTTCGAGCTCTAAAAAACATGGGAAAAAACAGGATGAGTTTCATAGAAACTTAGTGAGTATATAATCCTGTTGAAAACTATAACTCAGTTCACAACTCATATTCAAAGTCCAAAGGGTAAAATATGTATATATTAGTGAAGATAAGCTTACTAGTTCAAAAGTTACAATCTCAAAATAGGTTCAGAAACTTTTATTTACCAGGAAAGTCAAGTGATTAAAATATGGTATTCAATAAAACTAAAATAAGCAATATAATGTTGTGGAAAATAATCATCATGTTGTAAATACAGGAGAAAATTCAATAAGGTTTTCTAAAGTTTACCAGTACTCAAGTAACAAAATATTTGAGAATTACTCTTTTACCCAAATACTATTAGAATCTAAAGGATAATTCCAAAGGTAACCGTACCTAACAAACCTCACCATAATCCATCCAAACACACTAATCAAATATTCATATATTCATATGTTCAAATGTTCTTCCCCTTATTTCTCCTATATATATTCTAATCATAGGTGTACTTGAGGGTTTTCAAGGAATTTCCAATGGATCCAAGATTTCAAAACAATTAATCATTTAGAAAACATTATGCTACTAAGTCTATCCATAAATAAGAGACACTTTATTTATATCATAATATCAATAATCAAAACATATGGTAATACATTCCATGTAGCATAAACTTCATAAATGTCAAAATTTTCGTATCACAGTAATATGAAATCATTGCTTCTGTAAATAGTAATCATTATAAAACATAGAAAATTACACTAAATCATTTTCATATTTATAGCTCATATGGTAAAATGAAATCACTAGTTCCAATAACATAAATCAATACAAAATCCATAATTTCATCATGGCAAATCATTTTTATATATGGCATACTGTTAAACTTTTGAAACAAATTAACATAAAAAATCCAATTATTAAAAAATCATAATGTTTTGTATAACCAAATTATTTCATATTACAAAATGAGATTTACAAAAGAGTTAGATTATCTACTCACCTTAGGAACTCCTTAATCGATCAAATTTTTCCAAAGGAATGGTCAATATCGCAAAAAGGGTCCACACAGTGCTAGTTCACTTAACTTGAGAATTCGAGTCACTCAACCTATTTAGGTATAATCAGTATTAAAATCAATTCTTAAACTTAAATTTAAAGTCCTTTAATTAAGCACACCTATCCTGCACTAACATTAGATTCCAATGTATAGGTTGTGATTTCAAAAATCATATAGCAGAACCACTTATTTGGATATTTGGATGGAACTCAAAATTTGACGTCAATGTGCTTGGTTCTTCAATAGGAATATCACTGAAGCTGATTAATAAGAAAATTTTAGCATACATCAACTTTTGAAGGTTAGGGTTTTAGGTAAAATTTCTTGATAACTTGAAGTAGACTTCAAATAAAATAAATCTATTATTTTAGGAAAACTCACCATCATCCAAAGTAATGGTGGGAAGCTCAGATTGAGCTAGTTCATCACTAGAAGACCAGCTAGAACTCTACTAGAAAGGTGCCAAAGAAGAGGAAACAATGGTTGTTGAGCTAGACCGAGGAAGAAGAGGCACTGGAGAAGAGAAAAGAAGAGGAATGACGGTCGAAGCTCATCAGAAGGCAGCAGGCCGAAGGGTAGAGGTCAAGCATCGGAGAAGAAGCAGAAGCAATGGATAGCATTTAGGAAAGCAAAGCACATAAAGGAGAAAGACTAGCTTAGGGAAAACAAATCATAAGGTAAAATAGGGAAATTTGTAGTTTAACTATTGACCATCGACGTCTTTAATAAGGTCCTCCTAGAAAAGGAAAAATTACATTACAACCACCAAGAAATATTTTTAAAACTTTGCCTTGGTCCACCAGAATTATTTTATTTTATTTTCTTATTATTTTTTATTTTATAGGGTATTACAAACTCTTCCACCCAACAAAAGAATTACCCCTCAAATTCTAGAAGCATAATTATATAGGATCGAATGAAGTATCAAATTATTTACTGAGAATAAGGGTCTAAAATCATAAGAAGTGAAGGTCTATACCAATAAGTCATTCGAATAAATGAGGGTATTTATCCATTATGAGAGACTCAGGTACCCAGGTCATTTCTTTTTTCCCATGGTTTTCCTATAGGACTTTCACCAAAGGATATTCCTTAGAGTAAAGCTTTCTAATTTGAAGATCAATTATAGCCATAAGATGCTCCTTATAAATAAGATGGCTATCCAACTTAACTGGGATTTGAATAAGGATGTGAGATGAATCTGAAATATATTTCTTTAGCATGGATACATGGAAAACAAGATGGATGCTTTCCAATTCTGGGGGTAGATTCAATCTGTATGCCATAGCACTAATGCTTTTTATAATGGGAAATGGCCTATATATTGGGGACTCAGCTTCTCCTTTTTACCAAATCTCATCACTCCCTTCATGAGTGATATCTTCAAGAATACCTAATCACCCACTTGGAATTCCAAGTCCCTTTTTCTCTTATTAGCATAGGACTTTTGGTGGTTTTGAGTTGTTATTAACTTTCTCTGATGATTTTGACTTTCTCATTTGCATCCTGTACTAAGTTTGGGCCCAATAATTTCACCTCTCTTGTATCAAACCATCTGATCAGATATCTGCATTTCCTTCCATATAATGCTTCAAAAAGGGCCATCTAAATTGTAAAATGATAGCTGTTGTTATAAGCAAATTCAATCAAGGGCAAGTATCACTCCCAACTACCTTCAAATTCTAGCACATAAACCCAAAGCATGTCCTCTAAAATTTGAATGGTTCTTTCAAATTGTCTGTTAGTTTAAGGGTAAAAGCTGTGTTGAAATGAAGTTGTGACCCCAAAGCCTCTTGAAAAGATTTCTAGAATCAAGTAGTGAATTAAGTACCTCGATCGGATATAATTGACAATTGAACTTCATGTAAAGACATAATCCGATCCAAGTATAACTAGGCATACTGAGAGGCTGAAGATATGGTTTTCACAGGAAGGAAATGATCACTCTTGGTCAGACAATCTACAATCACCCAAATTGAATCATAGGCTTTTTGAGTTCTTGGTAGCCTAATAAGGAAATCCATAGTCACTCTTTCCCATTTCCATTCAGGAATCTCCATGTTCTAATGTAGGCATACAAGTGTTTGGTGTTCTGCTTTTACTTGCTGGCTTATAAGACATTGGGAAACAAAGTCCGCTATGTCTCGTTTCATTCCTTCCCACCAATAACCAGTCTTAAGATCCTGATACTTTTTATTGCTACTAGGATGCATAGCATAAGAAGATGAATGAGCTATAGGCATGAGTCATTGTTGTAGATTAGAAACTTTAGGCACCCATATGCAACCATGATGAGTCAAGGCTCCTTTATCATTTCTTGCTAGGCTAGAATCTGATTCTTTCTTCAGTTTATCCAATAACCTATTTATGTTCACATCTCGAGTTTGTGCAATCACAATTTGATCAACCAATGGAAACTGCACTTGTACATGAGCATTAAATATTACAAGTTTTGCTATTTGCAATTAAACTCCATAGGCTTCTACTTCATGCATCTCCAAAATAATTGGTCTCTTGTGAACCTCAATATAAGCAAAGCTTCTCGCAAACTTTCTACTCAAAGCATTAACTACCACATTGGCCTTACTTGGATGATACAAAATAGAGCAATCATAATCCTTCACCAATTGCATCTAGCAGCGTTGCTTTTAAGTTTAGATCTTTCTGCTCGAAGATATACTGTAAGCTATTATGATTAGTGTAAATCTCATATTTCTAGCCATACAAATAATGGCACCAAATATTTAAGGCAAATACCACTATCGCAATCTCCAGATCATGAGTGGGGTAGTTCTATTCATGTTTCTTGAGTTGCTTTGATGCATAGGCTATGACTCTACCTTGCTGTAACAAAACACACCTAAGACCAATCTTGGAGGCATCATAATAAATGGTATAATTATTGCCACTGGTGGGTAAGGCCAATATTGATGCCATAGTAGGCACTCCTTAAGTCGCTGGAAACTTGCTTTACATGAATTAGACCATACAAATTTAGCATGCTTTTGAGTTAACTTGGTCAATGGAGTCAAAATGCAGGAGAAGTCTTTCATAAAGCAGTGGTAATACCCAGCCAAACCCAAGAAACTACGAATCTCTATCACTAAAGTGGGTTTAGGCTAGTTTTGAACTACTTTTACCTTCTTAGGATCCACATTGATACCTTCCTTTGAAACCACGTGTCCCAAAAAGGTCACACTAGTTAACCAAAACTCACATTTTGAAAATTTTGTATAAAGTTGATGTTCTCTAAGAGTCTGCAACCCTATTCTAAGATACTGTTCATGAGTCTGGTCATCAAGGGAATACATCAAGATATCATCAATGAATACAATTACAAAGATCCAAGAAGGGTTTAAAGATCCTATTCATCAAGTCCATAACAGCTATAGGAGCATTAGTTAGTCCAAAAGACATCACTAATAATTCATAATGACCATACCGTGTTAGAAAATGGTCTTTGGGATGTCTTCCCTTCGAATTCACAGTTGGTGGTAACCTGATCATAAATCAATCTTGGAAAAATACTGAGCACCCTAGAGTTAATCAAACAAATCATCAATTCTAGGTAGTGGATACTTGTTCTTCACTGTGACTTTGTTCAACTACCTACAGTCAATGCATAGTCTTAAAGTTCCATCCTTTTTCTTTACAAATAGTATAAGGGCTTCCTATAGGGAAGTACTAGGACGAATAAAACCCTTATCTACCAAATCCTGCAATTACAACTTCAACTCTTTTAACTCAACTTGTGCCATCCAGTACAGTGGAATGGAGACGGGATTAGTTCTAGGAACAAGATTAATACAGAATTCAATTTCTTATTCTAGTGGCATTCCAGGTAGTTCTTCAGGAAAGACATCTAAGAACTCCTAAACCACCGACACATTTTCTACCTTCTATTCCATTGGTTTTGTGTCCCAAATAAATGTTAAGTAAACCTCACATCCCTTTTTAATCATCTTATTGGCATGCAAAGCAGAAATAAGATTGACAAGAACAACACCCCTATCTCCCTAAAGTAGAAAGACATCTTTATCTGGTACATGAAAGCTGACCAGTTTTTTATGACATTCAACACATGCATGATGTGTTGATAACTAATTCATGCCTAAGATAACATCAACGTCTACCATGTCTAACACAATTAAATTGATAAGCAAGATAGTTCCACACACATCAACCTCACAAGAAGTAATCATATCACATGTCGTTAATGTCTAACCCAGAAGAGTAGATACCGACTGCTATGATTCCAATGGTAGTCAGGATCTGATAAGTCGCATGGCCAAATAAGTGGATACAAACGAGTGGATTATACCAGAATTAAATAAAACATATGCTGAAATAGAGTCTTTATTGTAAAATGAGCATTTTTATAAAAAAAAAATCAATTTGCAATTAAGAATAATTTTAAAAAATTCTAATAATTTTTAACTGAATTCATCAGGAGTTTAAAGTCAAATAAAATCTTTATCATTTTTATTGTTTAGAACCTATACCCAACAAAACCTTTATCTATTATCATATACTACTAATTATTTGTATGCTATTATATGATAATTGTCTTTGTGTAATATATTTTTATTAACTAATATCTAATTGAGCAAATAATGTTGCACACAATATATAATTTTGATAAATTCATATTTCATTGATACAAAATTTTGTATTATATAATTGCATGATAATTTATGTTAAAATTTAAAATTTTAGTTATATTTTTATAATTATCAATACTATTTTTTAATAATATTATAAAAAAACTTTCAATAAATCGAAACTCATATTAGTCAGAAATATTCTAAATCAATTTAAGCTATTAAAATTGATTTTAAAATTTAAATCAATTAATATTAAATTGATTGAAATGTGAATAAAAAAACTAAATCAATTAAAATTTTTTACGTAAATCATTTTTAATGGGTCGCTCTCATCCATTGACTCATCATTAATAATTTGACTTGTGAGCAGCTGAAGCTCACTATGTGAAGAATCGTGAATATTGAAGAACTCTAAATATTTTTATTAATATTAATTGAGCAACTAATAATTATATTTGTTGAGTAGTAATTATTAGTTTTGAGTTGAAAATGTAATACACGTGTAAAATTATACGGGAAATTTCATGGTAAATACATAGGGAACTTCAACTTAGTGTTATCATTAAAAATTTAATGCAAAATTTATTTGATAAGTGATTTGGTACGCGTTCATTAAGAGAAAAATATCTACCTGGTAAAATTATTAGTCCTTCAATATTTTTAACTATTTTAATTGATTTTAATATTTGACATAATCAAATTAATACTTAAAAATTAAAGAAATATTAAACTAGTATTAAAGGTATTTTTATTTTAATTAAGTATCAATTTCATAAATTTTCCATTAGTTTAAGATAGTTGTCATTCCCTCCATCAAATTTATCTAGTATCATATGTTTAATTACTTTTTTGAGCTCACATAAATATAAAATAGAAAGCTAAAGTAGTCATAGAAAAGTGTTACCAGTGAAAATTTATTTAAAATATCCAAATCCCCTTTTTTTTAACTAAAGTCATAAAACCAATTTTTTAATTTTCCACACTTTTCATGCACTCTAAAATCAAATTCCCTTATTATTTAAATAATAAATATATTAGAATGAGGTAAAATCAATATTTAAATAAAAAATAAAGATTTATACATAATTTTAATATTGAAAGTATTAAATTAATATAAAATTTTTAAGTTTAATACTAAAGAGATGTTTGATTTACACGTGAAGTAAGTTTCCGTAGAAAATTGAATTTATCAAGAAGTAAGTAAGTTCTTATGCGAACTTCCCATAAAGTATTGAAAGTTATTTAGTTGATATTAAGGAAGTAAAATTTTTTAAAAAATAAGTTTTCATATGATGTTTAATTCAATTATATACTTTTCATAAAGTATTATTAAAATGACTAAGAATATCTTTATAAAAATTATTTTTTTTATCAAGATATTATAAATTTTTAAAAAGATATTATTTTTATTATTTAAATTTTATAAAAATAATTTTATATTTTAAACCATTAAAGTTACAAGAAATAAAATTAGGAGATTATATAAACAACTTCTTATACTTTATGAAAAGTACAATTTTCTGAAAAAATATAATTTCTCTAATTTTTTTAAATTAATAATCAACCAAATGCTGCTCAAAAAATCAAATCACTTCTAAATAATAATACTAATTTGATTGCTGTTTTAGGCAGTTTACTCAATAATATTTGGCCACGCTCGTCATAAATGATAAATGATAGAAGCACATGATAACTGATAAACAAATCATCCCTTGCGGCGGCGGCGTCGGCCACTTGCGCGTTGCATTTGAGCGGTTCTCCCCGTCGACTTGAAAAGAAAAGCCAGCGACTGTAGCGAAAATCACTCAAACACATATATCTATTCTCTTCTCTCTCTTGCTTCACTTAACTTGCTTTTTTTCTTCTTATGGAAGCCCTAGCCGTTGCACCCTGCCTTCTTACCTCAAATGTCCGCTTTGAATCAACTGTCTCCGTTAAATTTAACGGTAGCGGCTTAAGCTCGAAATCATGCTGGACCTCCCATTGCGGTCCAATGCGTTTCCGTTCTCTTAGATGTTCAGCTCAATCTACGTTTGCGGGTGATTCTCTCATTTCTTCTCATTAGAGTTATTTTCCTTTTGAAATATCTCTTTTGGATGCTTTGAAAATGTAGGAATCGACGTAGAAAATGATCAGCGTTTTCTTTAATTTCCTCTTGTTCAGTTGCTGGGAGCCGGAGGTATTTAGTAATGATGCACATAAATCGTGGGTTTATTGAATATTAGGCATTGATTTAGTGTACTGCTTCTTTAATCGGATATTTCATGTGCCTATGATGTTGTACCCAGTATCTGAAGTTCTTTCTTCTTTTTTTTTTTTTTGGGTACTGCTTGGTTTTCGTTGTGGCCAAACAATCGTATTATTCCAGTTGACAATGCGGAGAAGTTTATTGAAGCCTCAAAAAAGGGGAATGTGATTCCTCTGTACAAATGCATATTTTCTGATCACCTCACCCCTGTACTTGCTTACCGATGTTTGGTTAAGGAGGATGAGAGAGATGCTCCCAGTTTTCTGTTTGAATCGGTTGAACCTGGGCTTCAAGCTTCCAGTATTGTAAGCGTTGGGCTGCGACTATGATTTATGATTGTTTTGTTATTCAGCATTTGTTTGGTCCGTGCATAATTTTGGTTTATTTTGTTAGGGGCGATATAGTGTAGTGGGAGCTCAGCCATCAATGGAAATTGTGGCAAAAGAGAACATGGTCACAATTATGGACCACGATGAAGGGCGAAAGATTGAAGAAATTGTGGAGGATCCAATGACGGTTCCTCGCAGAATTATGGAGCAGTGGAAACCACAACTCATTGATGAGCTTCCTGAAGCCTTTTGTGGTAAGGGAAAGAGATGGGTTTGCCATTTTTCATACATACAATTCAAAAATATATATATATATATATATGTTTCTTTGCATTCAGTTTAATCATAATAGCAGCTTTGTTTATTGTGTATTTGAAATTTAAGTCTCTGAGAATGTTAGTGTATAAGCAGCACAATTCAGCAATAGGGTATACATCTGTCATTTTCATTTTAATTACATGTTTGCAAGGAGTGGATTGGCCAAAGAGTTGTCTGTTTATACTTGCTTTTTTTATCTTTTAAAGTAAAGATGAAACTCTCTACCTATTTCCTAAACTCTAGCAGAGTCTTCTTGCTCATGGATAAGGATTGAAGAAATGAATGTTAATCAACACAATCTGGGTCTAAATTTAAGCAGATCAATCATGAGGTTGTTCATGTATATTTGCCAATGTGCCTTTTTCTTTTGCCAGGTGGATGGGTGGGTTATTTTTCTTATGATACAGTGCGCTATGTAGAGAAGAAAAAGCTACCCTTTTCAATTGCTCCAGTTGATGACAGAAACCTTCCTGATGTACATCTGGGCCTTTATAATAATGTCATTGTGTTTGATCATGTTGAGAAGGTACTTTCATCTTTACAGTGACGTGGACACTGTTGTCCATGTATGACTATTGGGGTTGTGGTACACTGTTGTCAACCAAATTTATAGTTACACAATTGCATAACTTTTTATGGAATACGTTTCTCACAAAATACACTGTTAGATTTAAAATATTTATTATGTAGATCATCCTTACAAAATTTTATATTAATATGAAATTATTTACTATCTCATCAATAAACTTCAAATTTAATGCAAAATATACTTATAAAATATAAAAAAGTTTCAACACTTTGATTGTATGCATGTTGTTCACGTTTTCTAAAATTTTGCATACAATATAAATATGATAATTACTTGTAATTCAACAGTTAGATTATAGAAAATCATATTATAGAAAAACTTACTGATTGGTGTAAGTGTCTTAAGTCTTATACTGATGTCAATTGATCCCTTCTCATTTATATATATGCTAATATGATAACTAGTTACATCTTCCATCTTCTATAGGTGAAAGCAATTGGGTGGAAAAAGACAAGAATACAATCATATTCAAATATGTCATGTTCGTTGGACCTTCCTTATTGTCTTAAATTTTTCATATGGAACTATTTGTTTTGCATTTGACCACTTCTTTTAACAAGTTTTGACTGCATAATATTGGAGGAAACATCTGATTGTATGGTTGATCTGTTATTGCTTAGTGTCTCTGTTTTGGAGAATTTTTCTATTTTCTTATTTAGTGAGTTTGTTGAATTCAGAAAGCATATGTGATTCATTGGGTTCGGTTAGATTGTTATTCTTCTGCTGAGGAAGCCCTCAATGATGGAATTAACCGGTTGGAGACTCTAGTATCTAGGGTGCATGATATAATTACGTGAGTATCCTCTTTTTTTTTTTTTTTTTTCCCTTAACATAATATTTCACATTAAGGATTGCATTAATTTTGTTTTAGTGTAAGTACAGTTTGAGTGTCTACAATATAATTGTCAATTTCAGCCCAAGGCTGCCTGCAGGTTCAATAGAGTTATATACTCGTATTTTTGGTCCTAAATTGGAGATGTCAAGCATGACAAGCGAGGAATACAAGAGGGCAGTATTGCTAGCTAAAGAGCACATCCTAGCTGGTGATATTTTTCAGATTGTACTTAGTCAGCGGTTTGAACGGCGAACATTTGCAGACCCTTTTGAAGTCTACAGAGCATTGAGGATTGTCAACCCAAGTCCCTATATGACTTATTTACAAGTTTGCTAATTTTGCTTGACATCCTTTTTTCTTAAACATATATTCAATTTAACCAAGAAATTCAACTTATTTGAATTTATACTGGTATCAGGCCAGAGGATCTATTCTTGTTGCTTCAAGTCCCGAAATTCTTACACGTGTGAAGAAGGTGACTTTAACGTACAGCACCTAATTAAAAGCTTGCCACCATCTTTTTATCTTTTCTTCCTCCGAATCAATAATCCCAGTTTGTGGTAGACTGGACTAGAACTAGTCAACCTCGTTCTAGTTCATTGATCTGTCTTCTCTTCTAGACTTTTTCGTTAACACTATGAACTTTTCCAAAGCTGTAATACGTGTTTATATGTCTTTCATATCTTTCTTGACAGAGAAAAATTACCAATCGTCCCCTTGCTGGAACTGTAAGAAGAGGGAAAACACCCAAAGAAGATATCATGTTGGAGAAGGATCTTTTGAATGATGAAAAACAATGTGCAGAGCACATAATGCTAGTTGATTTGGGAAGGAATGATGTCGGAAAGGTGCTGTTTTCATTCTGTCATGTAAAAATTTCCATTCACAGTTAATCTCTTACACTATATGTAGCTACTTCAGCAATGTCAACTTTGTCCTGGGTTAATTGCTTGATAGATGTATATCCTGTTGAATTTATCTTATTTGTCCCTTTTATGTATATAATATTCCTCATTGGCTCTGAGTCTTGGCTTGAACTGCCATGCAATTGCCTTAAGGCATTTGACTTTCTGCAAATGACCTTGTAAATTGAACATGTTTAATCTGCTCATGTTTTCAAATTCATTTGTCATATTCATCCTTATAATAACTTAGAGATTGTTGCATATTCCGGGTTATTTTCTAACTTTCTAATGGTTTATAGAATGCAGACCATCTGGTTTTTATACATGCCATTATCTTCTGTCCTTTCTTCGCTTGCTCAATGTTTAGACTGAGTTAATACTGCATTTGTGACCTGGAAATAATGCATCATAACTTTGGTTATTGACTCAAAAGGGCATGTTTGGTCTTGGAATTTTAAATTAGATACTTTCTCCTTTATATGCTATTCTGCCTTAAAATTTGCATGAGAGATCTTGCATTATAAATTCATAGCTGGCATGTTTGCCTGTTTTGCCCTTGGTTTGGTCCCTTTTCATTATTGCTGTGTATCCTTATTTACAGTTCAGTATATTTGGTGTCATCGTATCACTTGTATTGCAGAAGTTTGATTTCCTCTCATGAGACAGATTTTATTATGGTTATTCTCTGGGAGTCTTAAGATTACTGTCAAATGGGCCTTGTTTGATGTGTGAAAAGCCAACTTCAGTCTCAATCTCATTAATCTTACTGAAGGAGATTCACAATGCTACCTACTGTATATTTAACCATTAAACCCATAGTTTTATATTTATTGCCATACTTGCTTGATAGCTTAGTCCTTGTGGGTTTTCTAAATTGTTCAAAGTACTGTAGATCTTTTCATTTTGTTCATAATTATTTTCGTAATACGAGATGATTTTGCAGGTCTCCAAACCCGGTTCTGTTAAAGTTGAGAAACTCATGAACATTGAGCACTATTCCCATGTTATGCACATTAGCTCAACTGTAAGTTCTTTACTGCACTGTATAAGAAGTTGAACATGTATGTATGATCTTTCCACTGATACTACGACTATGTATCCTATACATATAAAAGAATTTTGAAAGTAATGTCAATAAAATTGGGAAACCTTTCAAGTCACCATTTTCAACATAAGACAGACACTTTGAGGACGCTAACAATTGGGACTCTATACATTTCTTTGTGCTGAATGTAATTTGAAAGTCTCATTTCAGCGGATTGATATTGAAAATTGAAGGGCATACTATGTGGCCTTCCTTACTGTTTGATGTACTGATAAGTGTATAACATGCAGTTGAAGGAAGGATCCATTCCTTCACTTTGTTATGTTGTATTATTGACTGTTAGTAAAATTAAGGTTATAATCTATCATATTTACCTCTCCTAGGTCAACAAAAATTCATTTTCCATTCTTTTAACTTGGAACATGACAGTTGAAACAAGAAATCCTTTGACTATCTTTAGTTCCTTCAATTTAACAAGGCTCAACTATAAAAGCTTGTTTAGAAACCCTTTGGGTAAGGTTTATAATTTTATTCATCAAATTTTTTTCTTACATATTAATTCTTATAACAATCTTGGAGAGCTTTACTGTATTGATAAGCTTGTTTGTTTTCCAAAGTTTTTCTTTCTTTCTTTGAAATGGACAATATCGTATCTTCTTCTTTTTGTGTGATTTCTCTTACTTCCTCTCTAAATTGATTTCTTCATTTATCAGTAAAAATTAATAGAATAGGATACTTATTTTTTTCCTTAAAAAGCTATATGATCTATCAATTAGGTCTATCTACTTGTTATTTTTTTAATGAATACTTAAGTATTTTAATTAGCTACAGTTTGGTCCCTTCATGCACCTGAATGATACTTAAATGTAAATGGCCCAAATTGTGGCAAATTAAAACATTGAAGAACTCAATTGAGAAAATCAGATTTGGAGAGACCAAATTAAGAAATTTATTATCAAAAGGTTAGTTTACCCAAAAAAATTAACACAAAATATTTCTTCGAAGGATTATGACTTCAAGATTGCATCTGAAATTACAATGCCATTTTCCAGTTATAGTTAACATTTTCCAATATTTACTACATTTTCAATTTCCATTGCATAAATTTGATATACAGGAAAATCTATGTTTAAGTCTTCCAGTTTAACTGTGGCGGTATTACTATTGGTGTGTGACTTAAGTTCTGAAATCTTTGTCATCTATACTTCTGAGTTAGCATCCTTACTCAAGCTGGAACTTGTCTCCGATATAATCTGAATGTGCTGCCTGCAACAATCTTCACCAATGATCTTTTAGGTTCATTGTTTGTCTTTTTTAGCTTATGTTGGTTTAAGTTAAAACAATGCAGTTGACCATATTATTTGCGAAAAGTGAAATTTTTTTTTCCAGTAATTACTTCTATGTGTATGTAATCTACTATGCATCTTCAATCTTTCTATTGAATGTATGCAAGGCTTTCAAAACTGAACTTTTAGCTGGGATATACTTATATACTAGAAAAGGTATTAAATACCTTTTGCAGTGTACTGATCATAAATCATGTCTTCATATGTGCAATCGAGATTTTTGGACTGACCATTTGTATATAAATGTCTTATTAGACTTGGCCTTCTGGTTTGGTGTGAACGTATAGATTTCCATTTGAAAGTTACTAGTTTTGGGATTGGGAGCAGATTTTATAGCAATTTTTGTGCCCTTGTTTCCACTGCCAGCAAGGAATGAATTCAGTTGAAGAAGTCTGCATTTATGATATTGAAATACCTGTATTTCCAGGTTACTGGTGAGTTGCTTGATCACTTAAGCAGCTGGGATGCACTACGTGCTGCATTACCTGTGGGTACAGTAAGTGGAGCACCAAAGGTAAGTTTTACTGTCATCTATGGTATGTTTGGGAGTTAGGAGGGGAAAAGGGAAGACAACAGGGGAGAATAGAAGGCAAGGGAAGGAAGTAGGATGGATGTTTAAGAGATGATTTTTCCTTCCCTTTATTTGAATGTTTAAAAAATCCTCTAAAATCTTCCAAATTGGAGGAGCACAAAAATGCTAATATTGGAGAATGTTGGAGGTTTTGGAGAATTAATCATAATCCCCCGCTTCCTTTCCCGCCTTCACTAAAACTTCCAAACAAGGAAAAGGTTATATTATAACCTTCCCTTCTCTCTCCTTCCCCTCCATCCAAACATAACATTTCTTCCAATTAGTATTAACTTGTCTAAATCTAATTTTCTATTCTGTCCTGACAAGCCTTTGCTTAAAAGACAGCAAAAGGAATATTTTTGGGATTGGGCTTGGGTTGGGGTCAAGGGAGTGGAATTTTCAGCAACAAAATCATCCTTTTCTTTAGTTATCTTTACTTAATCTTATCTATTAGTAAAGTTGTGAATGTATGGAGGAGACTAGAAATCATTCTAATAGTTTGAAAGAGAGATTTTTTATTGCATTGCCAAACATGTTTATTATTTCTTCTTATAGAAACAACCCGACTGCTGTTGGCATGCTGCAATAGAAAGCACCAAACTCCAATAAATGGTCATTACCTAGTTAAGATTGTATGTCGGTTTAATGTGTTTGGCCATAGGTGGTATTAATTGTCTGTGCTGCAAAGCAGGTGAAAGCCATGGAGTTGATTGATCAGTTGGAAGTCACACGACGTGGACCATACAGCGGTGGATTTGGAGGCATATCTTTCTCTGGTGACATGGACATAGCTCTTGCACTAAGAACCATAGTTTTCCCAACAAATACTCGTTTTGACACAATGTTCTCGTACAAGGATGTGAATAACCGGCGAGAGTGGATTGCTCATCTTCAGGCTGGAGCTGGAATAGTGGCTGACAGTGACCCAGCTGATGAGCAAAGAGAATGTGAGAACAAAGCTGCAGCCCTTGCCCGCGCTATTGAACTTGCTGAGTCTTCATTTGTTGGGAAATGAATTAGGTTTATACATCCCTATGGCTAGCCAATTGCTTCAACAGTTTTGTTCCTACTAGAAGAATGTAGAGTCAAGCAAAATTGTATTTATTGCACAAGACAATAGCAAGAAAGGAAAACATTGTTTCATATTTATACTAAATATTCTGTAGCATAAATTACTTCCATCTTTACTTAAATTTGATTTAAAAAGACATGGTTTCCTCCTGATTTTGGAAAAGTGAGCAAATCTCAATTGTATGTACCGTAAGACCATCTAAAACATAATCAAACAGAAAATATTTGCATGAATAATAGATAAAGATTTAGAGGAGTGTGGACTTAGTTGGAAAATTGAATAAGAGAATTTGGAAATGCTGAAAAAAAAAAAATAAGAGGGAGAATGGAAGTTGTGTAGTGAGGAAGCTGGGGTGGGACTTAAATAGGGAAAGTATGAGCTACATGTGATAACATGAAGTAATTATAAATTGACGAGCAGGACAATTAACTGATAACGTTTAGATGTAATTGATAAAACGGTTGTCAGTATTTGTAACGGTACGTTAACATTCATGCCAATTGTCCTGTTTTTTTTTTTTTTTTTGGAATGCTTTGACTTCAATGGTGTTACGGATGATTTTCGGACAATGCAAAATAGATTAATCAAAGTCTAATAAAGGACTAGCCCGACCAAGAGAGGCCCAAAGTTAGGGATTACATAATAAGAGTGCCAGATAACCGATTGCATACTTAGAACTCTGGACGAGATTGAAGCAGCGACCTTAAGTTCGCTAAGCGATGAGCTCCGATTTATTAAGATAGGGCAAATCTTCGTCCATCTCCTAGAAGGCACGCTCTGGCTAAGCCCAGAGGCAGGTCCATCTCGCATAGCATGCAGATCGCATAGCCTGAACTCAAGTCACTAGAGCAAGATATCCCTAAAACTTAGATGCCAAACGCTTAAGCCAAATTAGCGGTCAAAGGCACATTCTCCTAGTTGACAAATCAGCCCTCGAAACTTATGCATCAGCCTCCTATAGGCCGACAGAGAACTGCCTAACATTAATTACCCATACCAACTGATATGATAGATTTACAAACTGTAAAATTACTTTTATAATCCCCTCCATCTCCATAAGGGGGGATCATTGTAACATGGATATATAGTGATACATGTGTAGAAACTCTGCAAAAAAATAGTGAGAGAACACTGTAACCCTATCCGACTGAACAAAGAAGCCATCATTTATAGCAAATAAAATCACTGTGCACATAGGGACCAAGCTAGCTTTAGCCGAACCACATTAAAAGCTCCGGTGTTCATTATTCTTCCTCTCTTTTCTCTTTGTTTTCCTATTTCTATTCTCATTTTTCTACTTGCAGCTTAGGGATTTCAAGAACCGTTTCTGTTGACTTAAATTTGGGTCTATAGAACCAAATTTTACCGTCAATATTTTGGCGCTAGAAAGAAGGCCTCAACTGCATCTTCTCTCTTTGATTCGCTATTGAGCTACAATGGTAAGAGAAAGTACCGTAAGAGCACTGGTGTCACCATCGGCCAACCAGATCGTCCTATAGAACAGCAAGGGTTAACACTGGGGAGCTCTGTCCTCCCCGCTATGAGCACCTCTACTGCCCCCGCAGTGGACGTTGTTGTTGATATGGCACCAACAACTCCTTATCAGCTTGCAGTTCCCCGGGAATGACAGGGCTCAAGTATGGCATCAACGTCAAGATGTGCTTGAAAACACAATGAAAGAGTTAGCCGATGTGGTTAGAGCGTTAGCTCATGCACAGGCCTAAGGCACGTAGAAACAAGTTGAAGCTACAGCACCCAGAGGGGGACCCCGACAGCCAGAAACACAGCAGAAACCCTTCAAAAAGGAACATCATAGAGCCAGGTTTGTTCACTTGCAAAATTCATGGTTGGGGACGGAGACCCTACAAGCTCGCAAGAGCAATGATGGAAGCTATCAGTGGCATGAAAAGTCGCAATGAGGGGAAAGCTCGAGCCAAGTTGCACGTAAGGTCTCAGATCATGGCTGCCATTCCTATAACCTGTGGGATTCAGAGAGCCGTTGATCCTTCAACCATCGGCCTAAGACTCATGACCCTACAATTGAAGAGTTACTACAGAGAGTGCAATAGCTCGAAAAGTGACCTGTGGTCTGAGACCAACAAGATCATTATGAGGAAAAGACCCTATTCACTAAGGAAATCCAAATGGAACCTCTTCCTCACAGATTTAAGATCCCCCACATCCTACCATACAATGGAGCCAGCAACCCATATGACCACCTGGATGCGTTTAATACCCAGATGGATCTTCAAATGACCAACTCACTAGTTAAATTTCGTGTCTTCCCAGTAACCCTCGAGGAAGTACCATGGGCGTGGCTCAGGATCTTCTAGCTCGCAACATTCCTAGTTAGGAAGAATGCCAAGTGAAATTCCTCGATCAATATAAGGCATTAAGGAGACAACTCGCACTGACTTGTCATCTCGCAACAGTTTTTCAACAGAGAGATGAGTCGCTTAAAGATTACATCACCAGGTTTAGATGTGAAGTCAATAATGTAAAAAATCTTTCAGATGAGATCATCCTTACCGCGATCTCAGCTGGGCTTTGCAAGGATGGTAAGCTTTTCGAGGAGATATATAAGTCCCTAATAAAGGACCTGGGTGAATTCTATGAGCGAGCTGCCAAGGAAATCAGGTGGGAAGAAACTTTTGGTCTAAAAAAATTAGATCAAGGGAACAGAAAGGATAGCTATAGCAGGAGTAAAAGGGGCAATGACAGGAGCAAGGAAGAGTCCCAGAATGACAACCTCAGTAACCAAGCTGCCAAAAAGGCAAGAAATGAGTAGCCTTAGCCCTAAGGTTGCCATGAAAGTTATAGCATCCTGTCGGACACTTAGGACAGGATATTCACAACAAAAAAGGATAGGGAGGACTTTGGAAAATCGAATCGTTCAAAAGTTCCCAATAAGTTCAAAACAAAAACAAATTTTGTACATACCATGACAAAATTGGGCACAACACCTTGGAATGTTGGGCACTAAGAGATGCTATTGAAGACTTGATCAAGAGAGGTCACTTACGAGACTATGTGGTGCAATCCCCTCGACAGTGACTTCAATAGACCCAACTATCACCACAATAATGGCCCTAGCGCTTCTAAATCCTCTGTCTCTTTAATATATTATTTAGATGTAAATGAAAATTTCAAAATTTCCTTTAAATCCTAATAATGAATGATTTCTGAATGAATTTTAAGGGAAAATTCAAGATTAGCCTCAAATCTGGTGATCTAGCTATGTGAATTATTTATCTTGAAGCTCATAATGCTAAATGCTAAATTCACCACTAAAATATAAATGGGGCTTAAGTCCCCGAGCTTGGAATATTAGGCATGAGAACACCCCTCTCTGGCACGAGATCGCCATCCTATGCATGCATATGACTAGTTCCTAGATGCCGTGTGAGTGACTAATCGCCAGCACCATAACAGCTAAGGCATGTTTTCTGGACGTCCAACCCAACAAATATACATTATCTTGCTTGACAAATATACATTATCATGAGTAACCTGGTAAATATACATTGCCATGCTCGGTAAATATACATTGGTGTGGTGAGCCAGCTAAACTGCAACTCTCATGTAGTCAACAAATTAAGATGCTGCCCTTCAAGCAAAGCTAACCTGACAAATATACATTATCTTGCTTGGTAAATATACATTATCACAGTCGACCAGTAAATATATATTATTTTGCTTGGTAAATATACATTGTCATGGTGTATTGGCTAAGGCACAACTCGTATCACCAAATGACGAATATACATTACCTTGCTCGATAAATATACATTATCGAAGTCGATTGGTAAATATAGATTATCGGGCTTGGCAAATATACATCGTCATGGAAGATTGCCTTCATGTGAATTGCTTAATGCGCCAGCATCGCGCTAAGTCTGGCATAGGATTGCCCGCATATGCCCCAAGTCTGGCACAGGATCGCCAGCATTATCCTCAACTAGGCATAAGATCGCCAATTCTCTTTCTTAGCCAACAAAGATTGCCAAGGCATAGCTCTAATGAGACCTATTGCTTGAAGCTCTCATGCAACTTATTACTCATAACTCTCATGTGACTTATTGCTCACAGCTTTTGTTGACTTCACGATAATTGAGATGCCCTAATGAGACCAATTGGTCGCTTAGTGAGGCACATATCATTTAATATGATTAACCAACTCAAATCTATTAATGCAAGTCTCCTCTCTATTATTATTATCTAAGGTTGATTGACTTACTGACGTTCATTTTACCTAACGATTATTGGGCTGTGGTTTGCAGGGAACTATCTATGATGGCCTACATATCATTCTCCTTAAAGCATTAGATATGGTCTGAAACATAAAAAAAAAAATTATCTCTTTTGATGAGGCGAATTCATAAGAAGTTTGTAATTGGATACAAGATTCGGAAATGAAGTACAAGATTACAAAATTTTATCCAAAGAGACCTAGTTTCCAGGAGCTGAGGAAGGGTTGTCTTATGAGGCAGGCAGACCATCCTTTCCTTGGTCAATAAGAGCTTTCGTGATATACAGATCACTTTCTCTCCGAATTCCCTCAGTAAGAAAATCCCCATTGGTAGACCTCGCACCTTTACTAGAAGAAGCAACCCATGCAGCTTTCATAGCCCTCCTTTTGAAACCTTTTACTTCTTTAACGATGTCCTCCCCAAAGAAAGAGAGATCCATGCCTGGGTGTCGCTTCCATAAAGTATACAACAAAAAAGAACAAGTCTTTGATTTTGCTTCTTCTGTTGCCTTTGTGACCTACTCGACAGTCTCGACCTTAACCTAGTCGACCTCCTCTTATTTAAAGCGATCTCTCTCCTGGTCACCTCAAGCTCCTCTCTGGCAACTTCTGCCCATTGTGCTGCGGCTTCAAATTTTCACATCGCTGAATCAAAGCCCCAGAGTGCTACATCTAGATCACTCTTCATTTTGAATGGCTCTTCGACCACTTTGCTAAGCTTAACTTCAACAGCCTCGTGACTTGCCACCTCACGAGCTCGGGCCTATTTGGCACCCGTCACTTTATCCCCTAGCTCCAAGACCTTGGCATTTCCAGTAGCCATATCGACTTCAAGCCTAGTATTTTTCTCGTCCCAGGCCATGAGCGTTTCTTTAATTTTTATGATTCCCAACACACTCTAAAAGTTAAAATGGATCAAGTCAAATCTTGAATGAGTAAAAGGATCAAGGCAAAAGGGGATCACTTACTAGAAGTCCATGATGGGTGATGAAGTTTATTATCCCTTCGCTCGATACTGCCTCTACCTCTAATACTTGGGGACTGGTGTAGGGCTCTAAGATCTTGTCAACGTTCCTCTGTAGGAAATTAAAATGCTTCCGAGTGCTTCGACCAAGGTTTGGTGTGTGCTTTTCAGTTGCGGCCCTGTGTGTCACCTGCCTTAAGGAAGATGTGGCTTTCTTCCCCTTATCTACCTTTTGTCTTTTGGCTAAGGCCCTAGCTGAGGGCACGTCCTTGACCACCTCAGTCACCTCAAGTTGCGAGGTGAGGACTAGCTCTAGTGACAGTGTCACCTGATAACTCTATGAAAATAGAGTTATCTTAATGTTCCTAGACTTAACTTATTGAAGTATAAGAGTGATTCTTTGTAAATAA